>CM055903.1:66085844-66125678 GCA_029582155.1 Panopea generosa | reverse complement strand
TTGAACCAACTTGTAATCTTTGTCATTGTGATAATCTCTATAAAGTATGGAAAATATTTTAAATTATCAATTCTTGAGAAACAGGATTTTAAACATTCACAATTTTATGACAGTATTTTACATCGGGGTTGTAGGAATCTAATTATGATTTTTATCTGATATTGATTTTGCATAGGCATTTTAAACAAAAACGGACAGAAATCATGAACATAATCAATGCTTTGAAAGTCAATAAGAAGTTTGGGTAGCTGCAAAACTGAGTGAGAAGGTAGGAGCACTGGAAACATTTCAACGATGGCCCTGTGAATCATTATCTTAAACATCATGGTTTGAATCTTCATGTGTATATCCAATATTGGAGGATATGTGAATAAAATGTCTTGATCAATGACACAAAACATGGATCAACTAACGACAATCTGATCTTGGGTCCAATTATGCTCTACCATTAGATCACAAGATTTCATTTACCTAATATAAAATAATTATGGTCAAACATGAGCTTTTAAAGCTAATATGACCTGCCTCTATTATCAATTGACATAACCATTTATTTAAACAACTTTGTTGCATTTTAAACTTGACTGTTGATTTTGATTTTTAGCCATTTTAATAGAATTTGACCAAAATCACCCAATAGTCTTGGTAACTACTTCAGCAATAATTATCGAAAATTATTGTTTAGATTATTACAAACATTTAAATAAAGTTTATTTGTTCTCTCCTAATCCAAGTGGGAATCAATTTACAAAAAAAAAATATATTGTACAATAAAACAATCAATGTTTATTATAGATACAAATATATACATGTCATTTCCTTGTTTAAATTAATAATAATCTCTCTGAAATCTGCAGAAAAACAAAGATTTTGACAACGCATTTTTTGTGCAGGAGAGAGCAAACAAACAATAAGTCAGTGTTGGCCTCATATTGTGAATACCAACATAGTCCTATAAACAAGAAAGCAAATACTGCAGACTTCTTGTCTGAACATGGACATTTTCAATGTGCATACATGTATATTTCAATAGACACCAACATGCAAAATGTTACTGACAAACTATTGAACTATTTCTATTTTCAATACATGTATATAATAAAGAAAAAAATAGTATACCAATTACTAACCAGGTAATTCTACAACAATATGTGACTTTATAAATATTTTCTTCTAAACTACATTCAACCCCATCCCCCTCCCCCCCCCCCCCCCCCCCCCCCCCCAAAATGTCACGTGCACATCCGTTGATTTCAATTGTTCCGATATTGAAGGAGAAGTGTTAATGATTACTTTTTACCCGAGACGTTAATACATTAATATGCTGAATCTCCCATGACCTGATATTTACTTACTGCGTATATATTTTCTTAATAGCAATTATTCCTTAAAGATGCACCACCTTTAAATTTCTGTTCAGTAAATGATGGCAAGTGTATTGAATCACAAAGATGAAAGTTCCAATCGAAGAAAATGGTTGGTTCCGTCCTTGTAGTTTATCTTAATTATGAGAAATTCGTAAAAACGCAGGTCGGCATTTTGGTGTTTTGTTCATCAATATTTTAGTATAACCCGATACTGGCCAATGAGCGGGCACAGAATTAGTAGGAGGACAACAAAAATAATTTTACACAACAGAAACAAAATGCAACAAGTAATTGAACAGATTATCCATAATATAAAAAAATGTTTGATATAAATGCAGTTTAACTGCTAAGATCGACAATATACCGGCCATATAGATGAGGCCTCTTTAATAACGACTTAAGGTATATTAAATATTGTAATGAAATACACGAAGTGTGTCTCTTTTCCATTCAAACGTGTGTGTCTGTGTGTTTGTGTGTGTAAAATAGGATGAGTCTGTATGTCATAACGATACAAACCACCATCGGGACAAGTCATACACTATATGTATTCGAATAATTCACATCGAATTGCGTCTTAAGAACTATCACTGTTATATGCCATTATGACGAGAAGAGATTATTCACTCAAGGTGGATGTTACCACAAGCAAAGGGGATAGTGATGAAAAAGGTACTATTTTGTCCTAGACTTATTATTCGTTATTACCTTATTTTTTTGATTTAAAAGGTATGCTATGTTCATTCATATATTTTACGAGTCTGT
Organism: Panopea generosa; assembly: GCA_029582155.1. Classification (NCBI taxonomy): domain Eukaryota; kingdom Metazoa; phylum Mollusca; class Bivalvia; order Adapedonta; family Hiatellidae; genus Panopea; species Panopea generosa. Next base: position 66,123,546 of record CM055903.1, on the reverse strand, counting down.
TTGTGTAGAATATGTTTCTAAAATAATACTCCATGTATTTAATAAGATGTTGTTTCTGCTTTCTATTATTTAGACAAACTTAGTTCATATTAATTTCCATTAGTTACATGACCATAACATATATGTTTATACAATTTATCATATAATTAATGGTCAATTCAATCAGATTTTGTGATCTATGATTTTTGTTAGACAGCTGGATTTTATATTTTGTTTTAATACACTAACACTTATAATATGATATTATATGATAATGATTTACGCAAATAAACTCAGATGTTCCCCGTTTAATTTAAAACAAAACGAATTACATTTTAAAGATGCTATCGAACAGTTAAAATATTTGTTTTCTCTCTGCAACTCCAAAGACAAAATGAGAAAAGTATATACTAATAGGAAACGTAACACTCAATTATAATTCAATAACGTTGTTTTTTCGACACTATAATGCCTTCGGTAAATATAGCCCGATGCACTTATGTGAAGTAAATGTAATTCATTCCTTTATATGATTACTTTTTATGTGAAGCTTTAATTTATGTAGTATATGCGCATCATTTAAGTCCGGTCCCAATTGGTTTAGTCGATAGCACGTCTAACTATCAATCCAGGAGTCGTGTATTCGAATCCTCTCCCGGCCACAGTTTCCGTGATTATTGATATACAAAATATTTCTCAATACCATTCACTACTGATTCAAGTTGGAAAGTTATCCGTTACATGCTGAAATTGGGTGTGCTCAAGCACTGCTTAACGCTAAATATTCAATCACTAAACATGCAATATACTTCTAATATATTTATATATATATAAATGTATTGTAACACATCGTGTAGAGATTCTAAGCTTTTAACCATGTAATTGATTTATAATGAATTAATATTGGTGTCTTCCACATTTTTAAAGTGACAATTTATACAATCGTAAATTCGTGTGGATGACTATTATGCGCATTTGTTACTTTACGACTGAATTTAATCATAAGTTATTTTGTGAAATGCAACAACTTACATGTGCTATGTGCTCTGTGTATTATGTTTTACCCGACATCGAGTAAATATAAAAGAGTTGCAATGTTAGTCGTTTGGGTCGTCAGCTGTATTTTCGTGAGTGTTACAAAGACTCATATATATTCTTAAAATTTATAAAGTGATAATTAATTCATATTTTATCACCGTAATTTCCTTTCATAAAATACGGCAGTTAGTGGATGAATTTTAAATACGACATCGGGTGCTGGCGAATTACATATAACAAAGAAATACAGTACGGTAACAGGATCAAATATAACGGCGGGTTTTAGCTTGCTATGCATATGTAATGTTTCTAACCTAAAACATACTGTTTTCACATTATAATTGGAAAAATGCAGATTGTTCAAATTTTCAGAAAACCTGAGATATTTTCTCTCTATATATAATTATTGTTGTCGTCTGTTTTTATTGGTTTGTGAAAAGTAAGAACAAAATGTTTACACATTTAAAATATTATTTTATTAATAGCATGCCATTACAAGTTTTATAAAAAACAAATTTAATTCTTGTTTGTATATTAAAATTAAGATTGTTATATATTTATATGCCAATGACGACATAATACATTTATCATATCATGCATTCATTTCTGTTGGTAGACTGCCTGCCTAATAAACATAGGTTTATCACGTCAATGCAAGTTTATCAGGCACATGACGTCATTATGTATAGTTAAACAATTTAATCTGGACTGAGCTACTTTTAACCACATTAAAATGAATAAAAAACGAACAAGAAATATTGACATGAAGAATACCATGTAAGTGGCAGTGCCTCGTCCTAGTTTTTTTTAAGCCTCACCAGATAAAGTTGATAATATCAGACACTAACATGGTATTCTCTATATCTATACTCTGTTGGTATCACCCCTAATGTAAGCCAAAACTAGGTTAACATCTCTTTGGGGGTAAAATGCATGCTCATCAGTTTGATATTTTAAAACGAATGTGTGTTTTAACGGTGTAACCGAAGGGACATGTGATTTTCTTAAGTCACGCGCATGACTAAGTGTCACGTGTTCAAACTTACACACTCATTTACACTACTTATCATCGTGCGCATTACATATTTGCCAAATGGAGCATTTTAAATTCAATATTTTCTTTCTCTATTGTGAAACACGTTATTACAACTAGAAAAGTCATGATCGGTGTCATCTTTGGTAGAGTCAGTATTAAGAATACAGGATAAAATCTGTTACTCAGTTACACCACATATAGACGTGGCGTATTATCAAACCTACAACCCTCCGATCCTGAATTTGTTAACCTTCACCTGTACTACGCGCTCCGCAGGTTCGCTTTAGCCAAGTATGATAATTTCATCTATTAAGATCAAATGTAAGACAAATTACGTTGTAGAAGACATAATTACATAACGTACATAGTGCAATTCGTAAAGACACGTTAATGAAGATAAGAATTTTACGTTTTCTCATAATATTCCTTTGTAAAACTCAAATTCCTCTAATACCCTATATACCATAGTTCCCTGACTTGTTAAAATTCAAACACTTACTCATAGGGATGATTTATACCAGTTTTGAACAAATTTGACTAATTGATTGTTGAGTAAACGTTTTGAAAACGTTTAGACATATTTTAGCACGTTGATTGGTCAGTTGCTTCAGTGAAAGTTCGAATGACGTCATAGTTCAGTAAGCGTTCAATTGCTACATGTATGAATTGTGGGACAGGCATGGTATTCCAAGCTGTATTCTTTGGAGGTTAATATACCTGATTCGGGAGATATTATGGTTCATGTATAGACTGGTTGTAGCTAGGCAATGCTTTAATTAGATTTGAACGTTATTTTGCACAATACAAATGGACGAAAATGAGAATTTACATTTTCCCGCTAGTATTCCTTTGCAAAACTAAAAATCTTTTTCTGGCCCCCTTTATGAGCTATACCATTGTCTCGAAAACAGTTTAATACCCTTATATTAAGAATAATTTATATCAGTTTTGAACAAATTTGAAAGACTGGTTGCTGAGATATATGAATTCTAATTATAACCATTTCGGGGACCTCTCTTAGCAATTATCCTTATGAAATCCTCTTTATTAAATCCAAACTAATTTACTATTACATTCATAAGTTCTCAGACTGTACATCATTTTTGCAAAAGTATATGGCATAAAATATAAATATATAATTATAGATTATAAATGAATGGGAAAAGTCCCCTTACTTGGTCCCTATACATCTAAGCCTATTGATCTATAAAAACGCCAAACTCCTACTAATAAGGTAAAGGATGAATTTTAATTTACCTTTAAACGACACGTTTTCAAAACGTCATTTTGCAAGCCATGTCAGAACCGAATTTTTCCGAACCTTAAGCTTTGACCGAGAAACGTCTTCGCCCATGATTGTATTGAAGAGATGGTGATTGTGTCTTTCAAAATTATCTACGGGGGAAATTGCCAGTAGAAGTAGTACCAATCTCACTTTTTAAGGTCACGGGCTAAACAGTATATACTATTTGCATTCTGCCGGTCCATCCTTCCCAAAATCAGCATGGTACTACTTATAGTAAGAACAATACATGCAGTAGACAACAAGGCATGTTGTTTCTGTTCCTTCCGTCTGTCTATTCTTCTGTCGTCTGTTACAAAACTCATCCAATATCTGTGGCCGGAGTTTAGGCGAAAATCGCCAGGAATGATCAGTGTGAGGTCTAGTTGCATTAATACATATTGCGTTTTGGTTCGATGATTTCTGTCTGAGGTACGGTCTATTGCATTTAAGGCATTAAAATAATGTCCGGTTTATTTCCTACCATATCTGCGGTGAGATTTAACCGAAACCTGCTGAGAACGATCAGTAAGAAGTTTAGTCTCCTTGCACTTTGTTCTGATGCTTTAACTAATTGCGGTCCTTTGTATTTACTAAATTAAAAATAGAGACCGTCTCCGACATTTGTGATGGTATTTATCCGAAACGTGTTGGGCTCGGTGTGACGTCTAGTTGTGTATATCTAACTAGTGTTCCGGCTCGGACGACTTCTGTTGACAGAGTTACGTCACTTTTCATATCTTGTATAAAAGGGACATTTTTTTTCGCTGAAAAACAATTTTTAGTTGTTTTTTTTATTTATAACTATATAATACGAGGGGCATTCGATATATAAAAATGCAGATCCAAAGGTATTTCTAGTAGCATACATGTAGCTTTTATCTGCGAGCATATTTAAGCATGAGGCTTAAGTCAGTTTAATAAGTGGGGCGTTCAACCTGAATAACCTTTTCTTGTTCTAAGAAAGATTGTACACTTTTACTTTTGAGGGCAGAAGCATTGTCATGAATAAGCTGTATGCTTTCCAAACCTTTACTTGGGCGTTTATTTTGATCAAACGTTTTGACAGATTTAAGTACTTTATCTTTGTTAAACTTGCCTGTAACTGTTCTATCCTCTTTACAAGGAATTTGTACAATAGGACCACTATAATTGAAGAAAGTGGCATATAAAACCTTCTTGGCGCTTCTTGTCCTCTTTGCTATGACCGACCTATGCTGGTTTGACCAAGCCATTGTTTGTTATTGATAGGGCCCAAAATAATAAACCAAAGTTTCATCCACAGTTAGCAAGTTTCCTATAATTACATTTTTTATATTTGTTCAGAAGTTTTTTTAGCACAATCTTAACGATTGGTTTTTTGGTCAGGTGTCAGCAAGTGGGGGATCCATCTAGCACAAACTTCTTTAATTTCAAACAGTTAATCAGAATGTGATGTACGGTGCCTTCTGAAATGTTTAGACTATAAGCTATCTAGGAAACAGTATACCGTCCACCTTCTTCTACCATAGGTCTAACAGCACCTGTTTTCCTTTATTGCTGAAACAACAGACCTACCTGGGTTGTTATCTTTTTGCAGGCTATGCATTTTCGGAATAATAAATAATGGATAAAGGGGAGATATAGATTGTTTTTCGAAGAAAATACAATTTCTAGTTAGTTCTTTTAAAACTGTATGATAATACAAAAGAAGTCCATACCTCTCAAATTGCCCTGCATTTTTATTTAAACATGCGACAAATAATGATGTTAAGAAATAACTTTTGGAAATTTACTGTAATAATAGTTTTGTTATTTATCAACAACAATCTCGGCTCTTGCATGTCAGAAAAAAACAACCTTCCGATAAAACAGACCAAGTTTCTGTATCCCTATGTATTATGAAGTTTGAATCAAGTGGGTAGATTTTGTTTGTTGTAATGTTTTCAGGATATTTTATTCCTTCATTTTGGTTTAGTAAGATGCTGGTCGGTTTATATTTTTAATTACTATATTTGTTTTTGTGCGACCTCTTATTGCATAATATTTTTAACAAAATCTCATTAACCGATACAATTTATCAGCAAACATTAATGCTGAATTAATTACAATGAACTGGTTGGTCTTAAATTTATACATGTTTTATTGTTGTAAAGTTTTCACGAACGACGCATTTACACCTGACAGCAACGAAGGTTTGGATGATCCAAGTAGTTCTGCGAATGTGGAGGTGGAAGCCAGGGAGACGCCTTTTGTCTATGACGTTTTTGAAAGCCCAAATATACTTCTGTCGGTATTCTTTGCAATGCAGGTAACTCTTTGTAATGTTAACAATTATTCAAAACATCTTAGATATGCCTTAATCAAAATCCATACCGTTATTACTGTGTAAACTGACTTGCTTTTTATTTTCTTCTTCATTGTACTGAATACTGCGGGATTGTATATTGAACAAAAAATAATTTTATTAAGTAAAAATATAGTAATATATAAATTAATATTGTTTAAACTTATTATTTTACTTTGAATGTGAAAACCGCGGCGCGGTCTAGTGGTAGAGCGTCCGCCTCGCATGCGGAAGGTCGTGGGTTTAATCCCCGGCCGGGTCATACCAAAAACTTTAAAAATGGTACTAGAAGCTTCTTCGCTTGACGCTCACCATTTTTGATGAGAGTTCTAGGTCTGGTCGGCCCGGTGTCAGTATAATGTGACAGGGTGGGGTATCATACCATGTGTCTGCGGCATGTTACTCCGGTGTGACAGCGCTTAGAATACTGTCTCAAGCAGACACCGTCGCGGTATGACTGAAAAATTGTTGAAAGCGACGCTAAACACTATACAACAACAATTACTTTGATTGTGAAACAAGTTATTACATCGTGGGACAAATCACGTTCGAAATCTTCCTGAATCAAGGACACCACGCAGCCGTTGTGGAGGAACAAACCCTCGATCCTCCAATCTCGGGTCCGATGATTTGACCTTGGAGCATACATCATACATACATATGTATATATCCGAACTAGTGATATGTTTTATTAACCGGAAATAGGAAATATTTCCATTCTATATCTTAGAACAGAGACCAAATATTTTAATACAAACATGGGGTGTATCATGACTTCATTTCATAAAACATGTGATGTTGCGTGACACAAAGCTTTTACAAAATTGATTATGTAAATACCAGATAGACACGAGTGTTTATGTATTGCATACAACCTCTGTGATTAATTTGTTTTCGTCAATGTCAGGCACTAATGTTCATGCCGATGCATGCGCTGACTTTAGATAGTTTTTTATGGATTTCTATACTGTGACAGTGTGTCTTACTTTCCCAACTTTGTACTTTAAAAATCTATACAAACAGTCCCGTTTTCCCAGCTTTTCTGTTAGCACCTTCATGTTTTCTGTGTTTTCTTTTATACACTGCAAACTATATTTTATTTTGATAAGTGAATGTGCATTATCCTGATATTTGTTTAATATATATTGATATAAATAACAAGTTGATAGATAAACAATTTATGGTGTGATAATTAAAGGACTTTATTTGGATGATTATGTTTATCATAATTAAATACTCATATATGATATATCTAATGTTACACACAGAATGACAAGAACTCATTTAAATATAATCAAAAGTGAAAGCTATTTAAGCAAAGTAAAAAATGTTGTAATGTGTGGTTATCTTTTTTGAAACGTTCCTATTAACTTGCTCCTATTGGCTAGCGCTACTTGTTTGATACTGTCAAATTAGAAGACATTACGATAAATACATCACACCCGACAATAGTTCAAATACACGACAGACATACACAATCACGATTGAAGTGAGTGATATGCACAATGTTCATTTTTATATAATTTTAGCAGATTAAAACACTTATTAGTTCACGACATTACTGTCTGTAGAGTTCACAAATGTTGACAAAAGCATGATACAGGAAGTGAGCATCAATACTTGTACTAGTGCCATTTGATGCTATAATTAAAAAAAGTAAATGCGTATGGGTTATCCAGTTGGCATTAAACTGTATTAAACAAATTGAATCATATGCATGACATTGAAAATAGCTAATGGTCGTCTTCAACTATATAATATGAGTTTATAACTAGCCATTTTGGCCCTATTTTAACCTAACTTGGTGTGGCTAGATTGGATTATACATTTTATGCTTTCTATGTGATATTTTAAACTGTTTGTAAACTGTTTTTATGCTAAGTTAGATGTTGTTTTGTAAATATGACTTAAAGAGTTTTATATTTAGCTAATACTTACTGTTTGTATATCATGCTGACGTTAAATGAAATTATTTGATTTGATTATTGATGGAGTACAACAAAATACACAACAAAATTAGATTTGTGTCGTGTTCCTGGTGTACGTATTATTTTGTTTACGGTTTTGCAATTTTTGTATATTTACAAAACTCAATGAAATGAAATTTGTTGTTTCTGTGTTTTGAAGTCTGATTACATCATTACTCGTTACTGATATTATCGTGCCATGTATATTTGTCTGTTTGTTACTATAGCAAGTGTTGATGTCACAATTTAGAAGTCTGATTAGGTCATTACATGTGACTGATTTTATCATGCCATATATATCCGTCTGTTTGTTACTATAGCAAATGTTGATGTCTGTATCCAGAAGTCGATCTACGTCATTACTTGTATATGCTATAGTATGTACCAGAACTGTGAAATATTGTTTGGTTATTATTGTAGCAAGTGTTGATGTCACTATCAAGAAGTTTGTCTACGTCATTACTTGTGGCGGACATTGTTTGCGCAAGATCAGACGAGAACTATAAGGCAAAACTGCTTAGTACAACTCCTTTTCATATCTGGAATAACGACCTTTCTTCAAAACACCATCGGAATAAGGTACTTCGTATAGGTTAAATGTTATATGGTTTCTTTTACGCTAGTAGAAAAATCCATTTAACACCTAACCGGCTTAGGTGTTGATTTACTTTCTCGTTCCTCGGGCAATTTAATTGACTGTGGTAGTAGGTTAATATTTACTGCTGGTCATGACATTTTATGTAAGATGAAATGTTCTATTTTGATAATATGATCGATTTTATTGGCTGAGAAAGTACAACAACATCTAAATACTTTTTAACATGGTTTAGTGGTATATATCACCAATCTAGAAACAAGTTTTCGTGATGTTAAGAAATACTTGCTGCAGTTTACATGAAATATAAGAATTACCATACAACATCATCAATGTAAATATTGTCTTATTAACATTTGTTTAATAATGTATTATTCAGTATATTATATTTTGTGGCTACTTCCGAGCCAAAAAGCTAATTTTATATCTACGGTCTGTAGGAATGTCGCCACTATGGAGCTTAAACATGGTTACCGGGTGTAACCATCCTCACTCTTGTCCCGTCGTCACATCATAAAATGGTCTGTAGGAATACCGCCACTGATGAGCTTAAACCTGATTACCGGGTGTAACCATCTTCTCTCTTGTCCCGTCGTCACATCACAGAACGGTCTGTAGTAGTACCAGTCACTGATGAGCTTTAACCTGGTAACCGGGTGTAACCATCCTTACTCTTGTCCCGTCGTCACATCACAGAACGGTCTGTAGTAGTACCGTCACTGATGAGCTTTAACCTGGTAACCGGGTGTAACCATCCTTACTCTTGTCCCGTCGTCACATCACAGAACGGTCTGTAGTAGTACCGCCACTGATGAGCTTTAACCTGGTTACCGGGTGTAACCATCCTCATTCTTGTCCCGTCGTCACATCACAGAACTGTCTGTAGGATTACCGCCACTAAGGAGTTTAAACCTGGGTACCGGGTGTAACCATCCTCACTCTTGTCCCATCGTCACATCACAGAACAGTCTGTAGAATACCGCAACTAAGGAGTTTAAACCTGGTTACCGGGTGTAACCATCCTCACACTTGTCCTGTCGTCACATCACAGAACAGTCTGTAGGAATACCGCCACTAAGGAGTTTAAACCTGGGTTCCTGCGTGTAACCATCCTCACTCTTGTCCCGTCGTCACATCACAGAACGGTCTGTAGTAGAACCGCCACTGATGAGCTTTAACCTTGTAACCGGGTGTAACCATCCTCACTCTTGTCCCGTCGTCACATTACAGAACCGTCTGTAGGAATACCGCCACTAAGGAGCTTAAACCTGGTTACCGAGTGTAACCATCCTCACTCTTGTCCCGTCGTCACATCACAGAACGGTTTGTAGGAATATCGTCACTGATGAGCTTAAACCTGGTTACTGGGTGTAACCATCCTCACTATTGTCCAATCGTCACATCACAGAACGGTCTGTAGGATTACCGCCACTAAGGAGTTTAAACCTAGGTACCGGATTTTACCATCCTCACTCTTGTCCCGTCGTCCCATCACAGAACGGTCTGTAGGAATACCGCCACTAAGGAGTTTAAACCTGGTTACCGGGTGTAACCATCCTCACACTTGTCCTGTCGTCACATTACAGAATGGTCTGTAGGAATACCGCCACTAAGGAGTTTAAACCTGGGTTCCTGCGTGTAACCAGCCTCACTCTTGTCCCGTCGTCACATTACAGAACGGTCTGTAGGAATACTACCACTAAGGAGTTTAGACCTGGGTACCGGATGTAACCATCCTCACTCTTGTCCCGTCGTCAAGTCACAGAACGATCTGTAGGAATACCGCTACTAAGGAGTTTAAACCTTGGTACCGGGTGTAACCATCCTCACACTTGTCCCGTCGTCAAATCACAGAACGATCTGTAGGAATACCGCTACTAAGGAGTTTAAACCTTGGTACCGGGTGTAACCATCCTCACTCTTGTCCCGTCGTCATATCACAGAACGGTCTGTAGGAATACAGCCACCGAGGAGTTTAAACCTGGTTACCGGGTGTAACCATCCTCACTCTTGTCCCGTCGTCACATCACAGAACGGTCTGTAGGAATACAGCCGCCGAGGAGTTTAAACCTGGTTACCGGGTGTAACCATCCTCACTCTTGTCCCGTCGTCACATCACAGAATGGTCTGTAGGAATACAGCCACCGAGGAGTTTAAACCTGGTTACCGGGTGTAACCATCCTCACTCTTGTCCCGTCTTCACATCACAGAACGGTCTGTAGGAATATACCACTAAGGAGTTTAGACCTGGGTACCGGATGTAACCATCCTCACTCTTGTCCCGTCGTCAAATCACAGAACGATCTGTAGGAATACCTCTACTAAGGAGTTTAAACTTTGGTACCGGGTGTAACCATCCTCACTCTTGTCCCGTCGTCACATCACAGAACGGTCTGTAGGAATACAGCCACCGAGGAGTTTAAACCTGGTTACCGGGTGTAACCATCCTCACTCTTGTCCCGTCGTCACATCACAGAACGGTCTGTAGGAATACAGCCGCCGAGGAGTTTAAACCTGGTTACCGGGTGTAACCATCCTCACTCTTGTCCCGTCGTCACATCACAGAACGGTTTGTAGGAATACAGCCACCGAGGAGTTTAAACCTGGTTACCGGGTGTAACCATCCTCACTCTTGTCCCGTCGTCACATCACAGAACGGTCTGTAGGAATACAGCCACCGAGGAGTTTAAACCTGGTTACCGGGTGTAACCATCCTCACTCTTGTCCCGTCGTCACATCACAGAACGGTTTGTAGGAATACCGTCACTGATGAGCTTAAACCTGGTTACCGGGTGTAACCATCCTCACTATTGTCCAATCGTCACATCACAGAACGGTCTGTAGGATTACCGCCACTAAGGAGTTTAAACCTGGGTACCGGATTTAACCATCCTCACTCTTGTCCCGTCGTCCCATCACAGAACGGTCTGTAGGAATACCGCCACTAAGGAGTTTAAACCTGGTTACCGGGTGTAACCATCCTCACACTTGTCCTGTCGTCACATTACAGAATGGTCTGTAGGAATACCGCCACTAAGGAGTTTAAACCTGGGTTCCTGCGTGTAACCAGCCTCACTCTTGTCCCGTCGTCACATTACAGAACGGTCTGTAGGAATACTACCACTAAGGAGTTTAGACCTGGGTACCGGATGTAACCATCCTCACTCTTGTCCCGTCGTCAAATCACAGAACGATCTGTAGGAATACCGCTACTAAGGAGTTTAAACCTTGGTACCGGGTGTAACCATCCTCACACTTGTCCCGTCGTCAAATCACAGAACGATCTGTAGGAATACCGCTACTAAGGAGTTTAAACCTTGGTACCGGGTGTAACCATCCTCACTCTTGTCCCGTCGTCATATCACAGAACGGTCTGTAGGAATACAGCCACCGAGGAGTTTAAACCTGGTTACCGGGTGTAACCATCCTCACTCTTGTCCCGTCGTCACATCACAGAACGGTCTGTAGGAATACAGCCGCCGAGGAGTTTAAACCTGGTTACCGGGTGTAACCATCCTCACTCTTGTCCCGTCGTCACATCACAGAATGGTCTGTAGGAATACAGCCACCGAGGAGTTTAAACCTGGTTACCGGGTGTAACCATCCTCACTCTTGTCCCGTCTTCACATCACAGAATGGTCTGTAGGAATACAGCCACCGAGGAGTTTAAACCTGGTTACCGGGTGTAACCATCCCCACTCTTGTCCCGTCGTCACATCACAGAACGGTCTGTAGGAATACTACCACTAAGGAGTTTAGACCTGGGTACCGGATGTAACCATCCTCACTCTTGTCCCGTCGTCAAATCACAGAACGATCTGTAGGAATACCGCTACTAAGGAGTTTAAACTTTGGTACCGGGTGTAACCATCCTCACTCTTGTCCCGTCGTCACATCACAGAACGGTCTGTAGGAATACAGCCACCGAGGAGTTTAAACCTGGTTACCGGGTGTAACCATCCTCACACTTGTCCCGTCGTCACATCACAGAACGGTCTGTAGGAATACAGCCGCCGAGGAGTTTAAACCTGGTTACCGGGTGTAACCATCCTCACTCTTGTCCCGTCGTCACATCACAGAACGGTTTGTAGGAATACAGCCACCGAGGAGTTTAAACCTGGTTACCGGGTGTAACCATCCTCACTCTTGTCCCGTCGTCACATCACAGAACGGTCTGTAGGAATACAGCCACCGAGGAGTTTAAACCTGGTTACCGGGTGTAACCATCCTCACTCTTGTCCCGTCGTCACATCACAGAACGGTCTGTAGGAAAACAGCCACCGAGGAGTTTAAACCTGGTTACCGGGTGTAACCATCCTCACTCTTGTCCCGTCGTCACATCACAGAACGGTCTGTAGGAATACAGCCACCGAGGAGTTTAAACCTGGTTACCGGGTGTAACCATCCTCACTCTTGTCCCGTCGTCACATCACAGAACGGTCTGTAGGAAAACAGCCACCGAGGAGTTTAAACCTGGTTACCGGGTGTAACCATCCTCACTCTTGTCCCGTCGTCACATCACAGAATGGTCTGTAGGAATAAAGCCACCGAGGAGTTTAAACCTGGTTACCGGGTGTAACCATCCTCACTCTTGTCCCGTTGTCACATCACAGAACGGTCTGTAGGAATACAGCCACCGAGGAGTTTAAACCTGGTTACCGGGTGTAACCATCCTCACTCTTGTCCCGTCGTCACATCACAGAACGGTCTGTAGGAATACAGCCACCGAGGAGTTTAAACCTGGTTACCGGGTGTAACCATCCTCACTCTTGTCCCGTCGTCACATCACAGAACGGTCTGTAGGAAAACAGCCACCGAGGAGTTTAAACCTGGTTACCGGGTGTAACCATCCTCACTCTTGTCCCGTCGTCACATCACAGAACGGTCTGTAGGAATACAGCCACATAGGAGTTTAAACCTGGTTATCGGGTGTAACCATCCTCACTCTTGTCCCGTCGTCACATCACAGAACGGTCTGTAGAAATACAGCTGCCGAGGAGTTTAAACCTGGTTACCGAGAGTAACCATCCTCACCCTTGTCTCGTCGTCACATCACAGAACGGTCTGTAGGAATACAGCCGCCGAGGAGTTTAAACCTGGTTACCGAGAGTAACCATCCTCACCCTTGTCTCGTCGTCACATCACAGAACGGTCTGTAGGAATACAGCCACTGATGAGCTAAAACCTGGTTACCAGGAGTAAGCATCCTCACTCTTGTCCACTCGTCACATCACAGAACGGTCTGCAGAAATACAGCCACTGATGAGCTTAAACCTTGGTACAGGGTGTAACCATCTTCACTCTTGTCCCGTCGTCACATCACAGAACGGTCTGTAGGAATACCGCCACAGTGGAACTTTAACCTCGTTACCTGATGTAACCATCCTCTCTTTTGTCCCGTTATCACAATGTGAGCAGTTAGAGTTTTTAGGTTAACAATATTTTGCGCCCTCTTTTGCAAAAAAATATAATCAGTACAAAAAGTCTTGTACCAGTAGTTTTACTGATTTTCTAGCCGTTCGATTAGTCAATTCGTGGTAATATGTATACTGGGAAAACTCAAAATGGCTGACTGCATATCACAAACAACCACTGTAGTTTCAAAATTTTATTGGTTTTAATGGTATAGTTACCAAAAAAAACAGTCAGGAAAATATTATAACCTTATGACGTCATTGTTTCCATGGTCAATAAAGTATTAGACTCGCGGTTATAGGTATAACCAGTATACATGTACTATTATCTCTATAATTTTAAATCAACTAGAACAGAAATCATACGAGTATATGGCCATTCGTATTGCTTAAAGTTATGGTCCCTGTAAACTAATAAGCGTTCTTCGTTAAACAACAACCATCTGATTATTGTAGTAGTTGGTTCGAAACAGCTACAAAACTTGAAAGTTGTGTTCAACCTTATTCTGCATTCACCGTAATTTAATCTAAAACAGTCCCTTGAATAATTATTCTGACACTCATCGCCCACCCCTTCCCCCAGTTGTAACTTCTGTTTGTGTTTGTAGAATCCGTATTTATCGTTCATTTTATCAGCTTGTTTTTATGATTGTTTAATCTCCACTTGTCACATCATTGTCGTATATATAATTTTTCCAAAATAATTGTTGTTTTTTGTTAGATTACCCCTTTACCAAGGGCCTGCCGCAACATACGTAGTGCCTCTATTAGCAATGTCATCTCTAGAGGATTGGCAGTGTCCGGATTTTGCTTCTGGTATGTATGGTCTAGATATGACTATTTCGTGACTTTGCAGGTGCAAAACTGTTTTTTGTATTTTAATGTTTATTATGGAAGTTTACAAAACTGTATGTAAATCAGGCATTTATAATGTAGGTATATAATATAACATTTCAGTGCAAATTCATTATATTGCAAACCTTCTTGATCTTACTATGTTTTTACTTGCTCTGGATTTTACGTTTTTGTTATTAATATCACTTGAATGTATACAGGTGCAAAATCTAGTGCTTTCGGTTCAGATGATGTTTAATGGTCATATAGAAGTCAATATGCATATTTGGGCATATGATACTAAGGAACAACCGATACAAATATACAGTTACATAAACGCATCCTCTACATCGTAAAGAAATTAAACACTGTGGAGTTTATGTCACAGTTCGTTTGTGTTTTATTGAGAACGATCATTGTAAACATTTTATCAGCTCCATTTATTTTATAAAGGTAAGACAGTTATATGTATACAGGTATGCATTGGCAGCATAAAAACCAGTAAGGTCTATAGTTTTTGGAAACAGTAATTGCCTGCTTTATCTATACCTTACCATGATATATATTCTTTATTTAAGTGAGAGTTTTTAAAATATAGGCCGGGCCCCATTAGCTCAGTCGGGTACGCGTCTGACTATCAATCCAGGGGTCGTGAGTTCGAATCCCCGCCCGGCAACAGTCTCCGTGATGATTGATATACGACATTGTGTCTCATTTTCATTCGTCTCTCACCACTGTTTCAAGTGGGAAAGTTATCAGTTACTTGCGGAGATGGGGTGTGCTCGAGTACTGGCTAATCTCAGGAAACAGTTGTAAGGTTAAGTGATCGTCTGTTAGCCCTCGATGGCATAAAAATGACGCTAAATATTCAATCAATCGATCAATTAAAATATAGACTTTCTTACCCTGTCACGTTTGAGTAAATGTGATGCCTGCCATACCTATACATAATAAATGGAAAAAACTAGGTTAGTGCGTTTACATACAAAGTTTAATAAGCGATGTTAATAACACGCAACAAGGCACTATTCTGCTGAACAATGTCGACGAATCTACTAAACTTTGTAGACATTTCTTTAGTATTCTATTTATCTTTTTTATCAAAAGTACAAAGTCAATTTATGTTTCAATCGTTATACCTTAAACATTATTTTGAAAGTAAAAATTAATGATCCTAAAACGTTATTCATTAAACATAATAAAAGATTGTATGTTTAAAACAAAGGAATGTAAACATTGCTGCTATAAATTACTTATTGAGAATTGACAAAAACAATTTTTGGTTTGTTGATTATTGCATTCTTTAAAAAAAAACATCTCTTGAAACATAGCTTAATGCTTCTGTTTCGTTTCAAAGAAATAAAACAATTCAAACTGTACCAATTGTACAGAAAAAGAATAAATTAATAAACTTAATGATATACTTTTACTTAAATCCTTTTGAATATTTTTGGCGAGCGGGTGGTCCAGTTGCAGAGCGTCGGGCCCATGATTTGGGGGCCGTCACAACTATGTGTGGTGGTTTTGAGCAAGACACTATTTCCGTATATGATTTGTACAGGTTCTACCCAGGAAGAGTTCGAGCGTGATTTGTCAAAGTTGTCATAACTTGTTTCACAACTGAAGTGAAATAATTTAGTAATTTGAGTTGCGTATGCATGTTATATTTGTGATCATTTCTTTTTTAAAGACGGCCAGTGCCATAGGATATTTTTACATTTTATAAGTCTCTTCCAATCGTAACCAGTTGTAAAACATACATGTACCAGAGTACAAATTAATCCAGAAAATAGAAGGAGATGGCGTAAATCTGTGTACCCGACAGAACGTAAGATAATACTGTATTTTAAGTTCAAGTGATGTTATGATATTCGATGATAACAGTTTTCACTAATCTAGTATAATTTGAATACAAAATAAGAGCTTTAAAAATGACGATATATATATATATATATATATATAATGTTTCAACCTTAATTTATTCAATTGCTAATGTTTTTATATTTTGACAGTTCTTGCGTCTAACGGTGAAGAAACTATCACAGAAAATATCACGGAGCAAGAATGGTCCACGGCAATAATAATGGATAGAACACAGAAGGTGAACTTAATATGAAATTGTTTTACCTGTTCCGTGATATTATTTTTACCGACATAATTAAAATATGTTTATTCTTGAAGAGAAGATATCATCGAGGTTTCTCCATATTTGTTTCTGTAAGTGCTCGAATTTAACATAGTAAAACTTCAAAGTAAACAGATGCGAAATACTGCATAACATAAAAGGATAAAACGAAAGAAAGGAACTCCATAAGACTGGTGCTTTCGTTCTAATCCTAATATATGTTGTCACTGTACATACATGCATAAGTTGTAAATATCATGGATAAAGTATGTTTAAACTATTGATATAGCGCGGAGTTTAATATAACAGATTTATTATTTCTACTTAGATTTTGTTAGCTTAAAGTTTATTGTTGATTTGGTGTTTTCAGCTGGAAGGCAGTTTGATGATTGCGGGTGCGATACATTTCCTAATTGGTGCGACAGGACTTGTTGGTCTCCTTCTCAGGTTTATTGGTCCTATAACGGTGATACCAGCACTATCGGTTGTAGCCCTGTTTGTTAACAAAGCTACAACCAGGTTCGCGCAGACGCAATGGGGCGTGGCTCTGCTGTACGTGTTTTATTCCATTTTATTTTACATTTTAAAACATTGTAAAACACCGCAGAGTTGGTCATGGGATAGATCATTCCCCGACCGGGTCATACCAAAGACTTGAAAATTGTATTAAAAGCTGCCTTGCTTGGATTTCAGGATATAGGGGATAGTTCTGGGTCTGGTAGCCACGGTGTCAGTATAATGTGAATGGGTTGGGTATCATACCATGTGTTTGCGGCATGATATTCCAGTGTTGCAGTGCTTACAATACTGTCTCAAGTAGAAACCGTCGCGATATTAATTGCATTGTATTTACTTAGACAAAAATAGCAAGTTGTCAGTTTGGGGGGGGGGGGGGTGGGGGGGGGGGGGGTGGGTAGCGTTAGTCGTTCCCACGACAGGTCAATTAGTGATCAAAACAAACATCCAATTAAATAACCTTCTTAGAACATGTTAACAGTTACGCCTTTTTACATCATGTCCCGTTTATCATTTATATAATTGTGTAGGACCAATTATGCCCTCCTAGCGGAGTCCCTGTTCCCTGGATCGCCTTAAGTAAGTACCATTGTTCCCCAGATCCCAAAAAGTATTTGCCATATATTCCAAAAGGTATTTCCCCAAGATCTCTAAAATTAGGATTTTGATCTTTGGATCCCTGAAAGTAATGGCCAATGATCCCAAGATCTCTAAAAATAATTGATTATATTCCCTATATCTCCAAAATCCTCATCAATCTACCGGAAAATAACGTCTGTAGTCCTAAAGTAAAAGTTGGTAAATGTAATAGAAAAGGGTTACAAGGTCACGCCTTTTCCACATTCACCTATTGCTTCATGAAGTAAAAACCGACGAATCACAAATCTGTACAATGATGATTCAATTTTTATATACAAAGGATGACCGAAACTAAAATGATCGTTCATGTGTAAACGTTCATAGGAAAATGAAAAAAGAACGATCAAATTGTATGTAACTATGTAAGTGGTAGAATGAAGAACTAAGGTCAATAATGTAAATGTTATCATATTATCGCCAGCACGAAGGGTACTGTTATCGACGTTACAAATGACGTCTTATGGTGGTTTTGAAGCTTATTCTAAATGCATACGTGAACACATGACATTTGTATATTCCAGGACGATAGCCGTGTCGTTAATACTGTCGTTCTATCTGAGACACCGGAACACCCCGGTACCCGCATGGTCCAGAGATAGAGGGTGCCATATTAAATGGTTGCCCGTTCACAAGATGTTTTCTGTACGTTTGATTGTTATACATGTTACTGTCGTTTTCAGAAGTGTTTAACCAATATTCAGTTTTGATAGTGTTTTACCAATAATCAGTGTTATGGTATTTTACCCATATTCAGTGTTATGATGGTTTACCCATTTTCAGTGTTATGGTGTTTTACCCCTATTCAGTGTTATGGTGTTACGAACTAGCAAATTCATTTTGTTAAAATGTTGTTGAAGTGGAGAAACATATTAGTATTGAACATTTAAAATCAAATGTATGCCAATAACAGCGCGCGAGGGGATAATACCATTGTGGGTTGGAATATGGAATATTTTAATATAAATGATAAGTCAACTATTCGCCCACAATGCAGTTAGAAACATCAATTATAAAGTTACACAGAATTGGCTAGAATTCTAGCATAAGCATTAACTTGCCAGAAGTGATTGCATAAAATATTGACCAGTTAACACATGGCAGGAAAATAATAGACTACTGCATAAAGCCCTAAAACAAGAAGAAAGGGAAAACTATAGTTTTACTTCTGCCTCCTTCATCTGCAGGTCAGGAGTATTCAAGGGTCATAATAATGGTAGGAGTCATCAAAACTGAAAACGGCTGCATCCAATCTTGCTCTTCCCAAACCATCACACCATGAAATGCATTAACATTGCAACAAAACCCATCCCGTGTAGAAGAATGATGAGTTTTTGATACTAGATATTTAAGTCCTTCAACCAAATAATTCCATACGAATTGAGGGAACGGTTGATATTTTGTTTCGCTTAAATGATATTTTAATATACAAAGTCCTACGTGATTGGATTGGGTTTATTTTTATCTTAATATCATTTAAACTCACATAGGTTCTGTTGGCGTGTGTGGTTGGCTGGGGTGTGAGCGCCATTCTAACCGTTTCTGGGGCTCTCACAGACGATCCGGATAACGTTGCGTACTTTGCAAGGACTGACTCCAGACTTGAAGTGATTGCAGACACACCGTGGTTCTACTATCCTTATCCAGGTGAACATTATGAGCAGCATGAAACAAACAGTTGTATATACTTGAAAAGGATTTAACATCCTCTGGCAATCGGGACATCGCTCGGCAACTTCCGCCTACGTTTCACGTTTGTAGACGGAAATGGCTGAGCTGTATTCCGATTGACTTTCTGGTTGTATTAATGATTGCATTAGAAATTGGTGTTTTTAACCCATTTTAAAACGCAATAACAAGTCGGTCATATTTGTTGTTTTACCTCATCACAAGACATTATTTTACATAGTTAAGTGATAACTGAATGCATTTTAAGTTTATTTGGACGGTAGCGAAACAAACTTTCTTTTGGACTACTTTTCCTTCATTATTTCTGTTGAAACGTACACAACAGCATTTTTACTCAAACGGATTATGTACTTAACTAGTAGTTTTTATTCATCGTATTATCGTTTAATATTTTTCCGTATAACTTGGTACTCTAATAAACTACGGTTTATTTGGCAGTAACGAAACAAATTCCATTCTAATTAATTGGATTCGTTTTCTTTAAAGTAAGGTCCAAAATATTGCGATTAAAGCCTACACAATTAGAATTTGGCTAAAAGAATTGTTGCACAAGCTTAGGCTACAAACATCATTTTCTGAACCTCGAAGCAAAGGCACTAGTCAAACAATCTCCACATTTTTATTTGCTCAAGTAGAAATATTATTGTTTGGAACTACAATGTAAGCGGTTCTAATAAATAAAGTGTAAAATGGATTATGTCGTCATTTCTTATAGGTCAGTTTGGTCCCCCAGGTTTCGACGCAGGCGTATTTATGGTCTTTTTGATGGGAACCATAAGCTCAATTGTAGACTCCATTGGTGACTACTACGCATGCGTCAAGATATGTGATGCCCCACCTCCCCCGAAACACGCCGTCAATAGAGGTATGAAGTTGTTGCAAATATTAAACGAAGAACTTAATTTGATGATCAATTTTTCAAAATGAAAATCAACCTTACCTTCCAATAAAACTATACACAAATATATTGTTCTGTTTTATTACGGTCTTGTGTTCAAATTGCATTGGTTAGAGTGTTGGTTACCCAAATTAAAAGTTGCTGGTTCGATCCCAGCTCGACCCAGTGCCTCTACCGTGACAAAAAGCAGTCAGTACTGGTTCTGCTCAGGAACGGACTCCAGAGCGGTTCACATAAGCTATTAACTTTCTTTGCAATCGAATTAAAATAAATTGATATATTTTAAAAGTAAAATTTTAACCAAAATGATCCAAATTATTGATACATGTGCTTTGTTATCTCAAGTTACAATAGACATAAATGTATGCTTATATTTAAAGCAAAGTTGTTGCAATGAATTTAATTTCACGTGGAATATTGGAATATTTAGGTATAGCTGTTGAAGGGATATTAAGTTTCATCGGTGGATGGTCGGGGGCAGCACACGGCACATCAACGTTTGGTGGGAACATAGGTGCTATTGGTATAACCAGGGTAAATATAGGGTCCAGTTGATAAGTACACTATTGTTTGTTATATTGACCATATCTCGTTGTTCTCCTTAATGATATTAAGAAACATGTGTCAAACTTATCACACGTAGTCTATCCCAGAATCTGATATCTCTCGAATCAGGTCTATAACCCCCAATGAAAAAACAGGAAATTCTATGTCTGTCCCACAATTCATAGCAATTGAACGCTTACTCAACTGTGACGTCATCCTGAAGTAACTGATTGATCAACGTAGTGTATTAAGTCTATAGTCAGTTCTGTTAAACCTCCAATGAAAAGGCAGGAGATTATATGCCTGTCCCACAATTCATAGCAATTGAATGCATACTCAACTATGACGTCTTTCTAGATTTACCTGAAGCAACTGGCCATTCAAAGTGTTTAAATGTGCTGCTATTTAACGGAACCAATCGGGAGAGTTGGATTCGTTCTACATACTAGATCACATGTGTCAGTTATTCTATGTCGATGAGTGAAACATTTGTCCCTAAACCCTAACGAAGTCTTCTAGATTTTGCTACATGTCTAATTCTTTGCAAGTCTACCTTTGAAAATAACCAAACCAATTAAATATCATATAAATGAATGCTATCTGTGTTTATTGAGTGCCAGCATAGTTCCAACATTTGTTAATATCGCTATGTAATATTCAAACATCCAGAAATGAGTCAAAGTACATTTAAATTAACTCAATTTTAAAATACAATTATTTTAAGTCATTTAAAGCGACATTCAGCAAACTGGCAACAATTCTTTTAACAACTTGGTCCCGTATTCCATTCGCCTTTTTGCTATGTATTAACAAACACTGTAAGTTATATGTGTATGTATGATTTATCAACTACAAACAAACATGAATGAAATATATTAAGTACATGTAAATGTATATTGCACATTTGTTATAACTTAGACTGCCAGTTTGTGAAAGTAAAACAAAAATGTTGCATTAATCTTAACAAAATATTGCATTATTTATTAAGTAAATGTATACTACACCATCATTATGACTTAAGTGGCTAGATTACGAAATTAAATTTAAAAACCAAAATGTTGCATTAATCTAAACTAAACATTATAATGATTTATTAAATACGTATATATTACACAATCCTTGTAACTTAGGTTGCCAGTTTGCGAGTGTTCCAATGTGTCGGGGTGATATTCATCATATTTGGGATCGTCGGTAAAATTGGTGCTGTGTTCGTAACCATACCGTACAGCGTTGTCGGCGGGATGATGGTGATCAACTTTGGTGTTCTTACCGGCGTCGTGTTGTCAAACATGCAATTCATCGACATGCAGTCAACAAGAAACTTGGCTATAATTGGTATATCTATGTTGATGGCCTTCATGTTACCTCACTGGATCGATACAGCCGACAAACCCATAGATACAGGTATTTGTTTAAAACCTGCAAACAGTAGCCAGCATACAGTAACGCACATGGAGTGTGATTCCTGCTGTATTTAGTAACCAGTCCACTTGCATGTTCTGTGAATCCTGCTGCATACAGTAGAGCCAGCTTACGTGCCAGGACTGTGACTCCTACTGAATACAGAAGCCAGTCTACGTGTCTGGACTATGTCTGCTGCTGCATGCAGTAGGCAGTCTACGTGTCTGGAATGTGACTACTGCGGTATGCAGTAGCCAGTCTACGTACCTGGACTGTAGTTCCTACTGCATACAGTTGCAAGTCTACTTGCCTGAAATGTGACTCATGCTGCAAACAATTGCCAGTCTACGTACATGGACTGTGAATCTTGCTGCATACAGTAGAGCCAGTCTACTAACCTTGACTGTGACTCTTGCTGTATACAGTTGCCAGTCTACGTGCCTTGACTTTGGCACCTGCTGCATACAGTAGCCAGTCTACGTACTTGGACTGTGGCTCCTGCTGCATACAGCAGCCAGTTTACGTACCTGGACTGTGACTGCTGCTGCATACAGCAGCCAGTGTACGTACATGGACTGTGGTTCCTGCTGCATATAGTAACTAGTCTACGTACCTGAACCTGTGACTCCTGCTGCATATAGCAGCCCGTCTACGTACATGGACTGTAACTCTTGATGCATACAGTAGAGCCAGTCTACTTACCTTGACTGTGACTTTTGCTGCATACAGTTGCCAGTCTACGTGCCTGGACTGTGGCACCTGCTGCATACAGTAGCCAGTCTACGTACTTGGACTCTGGTTTCTGCTGCATACAGCAGCCGGTTTACGTACCTGGACCTGTGACTGCTGCTGCATACAGCAGCCCGTCTACGTACATGGACTGTTGTTCCTGCTGCATACAGTAGCCATTCTACGTACCTGGACCTGTGACTGCTGCTGCATACAGCAGCCCGTCTACGTACATGGACTGTTGTTCCTGCTGCATACAGTAGCCATTCTACGTACCTGGACCTGTGACTCCTGCTGCATACAGTATCCACTACGTGCCTGGACCGTGAGTTCTGTTCGATACAGTAGCCAGTCTACGTGCTGGACTGTTACTCCTACTGCATACAGTAGTCAGTATACGTGCCTGGACTGTTACTCCTACTACATCCATAAGTCAGTCTACTTGCATGGACTGTGACTCCTACTGCATACAGTAGCCAGTCTACGTGCCTTGAATGTGACTCCTATTGCATACAGTAACGAGTCGACGTGCCTTGAATGTGAATCCTACTGCATACAGTAACCAGTCGACGTGCCTTGACTATGAATACTGCTGCATACGTGCCTGGAATATATTACTCCTGCTGCATACAGTAAAGTCAGATTACGTGCCTAGACTGTGAATACTGGTGCATACGTGACTGGACTTTGACTCTAGTTACATGTAGTCTGCAGACCTTGACTGTGAGTTCTGCTAAAAAAAAGCTCAAATTTGTTTTTTACTGGAATCATTTAGACGTGTTTGATAATAATATCGTGAGAAAAAATTTTGAACTTCGTGTATTCGTTGCTAGTATTAGATATATTTCTTGAAGGAGTCCTCCGTGACCGAGTGATATAAGGCGCCGTCTCAAGATCACTTACCACTCACCGCTAAGATCGTAGGTTTGAGCCCATCTCGCTGCGAAAACTTTAAAAGAGAAATTTGCACGTTAGTTGTGTAAGGACGGTGGTCCTACCTAGATTCATCCTGAGGTCTTTAACTATCAATAAATATGCCATATATAACCTGAAATGTTATGAAAATGGCACCAAACCCAATTAATGTTTTTATACATTTCATGGCATTTGAATGTCTTGTGGTCAAATGGTCATTTGTGCCTCCCTAACTCCAGTGAAAGAGATGTTAACCAGTGTTTGGATGAATGAATAAATATTGCAGGAGTATTAACTTGTTTATATAAGGGAGTAGAGTGAATCAATTTAATACACTTTGGTACTGATATTTATAGCGTTACAATAACTGAATAGGTAATGTATTTAATTCAAAAGTATAGTCCATATGTAGTCTTTAAAATAATTATAATAGCATTCTTTCTGTGCAGCCCATTGACATTAAAAACACACACAGTGATTTTGGATTTTCAGGTAATACGACGGTGGACAACATTATCAGCATGTTTCTAGCCAATCCACCGTTTGTGGCTGGTGTACTCGCCTGTTTCCTGGACAACACAGTGCCTGGTAATTTGTCAATGCAATTAATATGTATAAGAGTTTTTACAACTAGTTTAAAACTTGTTGAAATCCAACAAACTGTATCCGTTTTGTTAATCAAAACTTGAAACCAAGATGTCAATTCAATGCGGTTATAATCTATATATAGAGGTCAATGTAAAGTATTTATATTATATATTATTACAGTTGAATGCATACATTGTGTTCAAATGGTGTGTTTCTATTTGTCTGACATACCTCACATAAGCGCATGACTGCAATATATCCATAGTCCTAGACGGATAAGAGAGAATATGCTATCGATAATAGTGGCGGGCTTATCGCTCTCGAATCCTCTTCCTGGGTCGCAGCCGTACGAGTCGGTTGTTTTTAGACACAACTGATCGGGATGGGGATTGAACCCGCAAGCTCTGCTGTGAGCGTCCAACAATATATTCACATTACCCACTACTACACTGCTTATTTTGCAGATTAAACTCGTATAAACTTCTGTATATACTCGTACAGATTTCCGAAGATTTTATTTGCACCGATAGAAATAATATTTTATATCTACCTTATATATTCGTATATACTAGTTAAGTATTGTTTATATCAGGGACGCTAGAAGAACGCGGTATGACAGCATGGCATAAAGACATGGGAATGACTGGCGAGGAGGCTAAGACGGCAGGTGCAGCTGCTGACACAGCATTGTCACAAGAAGAAAGGGAGAGGAAGAGACGCCTGCTGAAGACTATATACAACGTACCACTGGCAGACCGACTGCTCAGAAGAATTCCGTGCTTGAAGTTCATACCATTTTATCCATCTTAACCGTTTTGTTACACGAACAAATCGTATACATATATGCCAATGAATTGTCTAACCAACTAACAAGTATTTAAGTAGAAACTTTCACTTAATGATTCTACAAATAACGTAAACCTAAATGCAACTGAATAGCTTAAGTTTGATGACGTTGCAAGGTTTGTATCGTATTTAAGCATGAAATATAAAGTATCAAAAGAGCATAAAATGAAAATGAAAAAAAAATTATGAAATTTACAAACTGGTTCTACAGATTTTGAAAACCCATATGCAACTGAATCAATTTGAGCTTGGTGATATACAGCAGAACTTAGTTGGCTCGAACACGAATGGCTGGAACACCACATGTATCTCAAACTCTTTATCTGGTTTCGGCCGAATTCTTATTTCGATGTATACACATGTACATACATATATGGTGTGATATTGAATAATGCTTGACTCGAAAAAACTATATCGAACTATATTATTTAGTCTTGTCGGGTTCGAGCCACCGAAGTTATACTGTATCATATTACAAGGTTTATATTGTATTTACGCACGAGTTCCATGTATTGCACAAACTACTTCTGCAGATTAAATTGAAGCAATCGTTACATGCAACTTAATTATCAAGTGTGGTTACGTATCATGCTATAAAGTATACAACTGATTTGTAAATGGTAAAAGAAACAGTATAAAGGAAATTATTGACGTATTTATAAACATAACATCAACTTTAAGCGCATTAAAAACACCTTTCTGTTTATTAATCATAACTAACAATTGGTGTATAGATTAAATGTCAGACTAAGTATTATCATTTCTGGCTATTCCATCTACTCGTAACTTTCTTTTTTGTGCTTGTTTCAATTAAACGTTGTTTTTTTTTATTTTTGTTAGCACATTTCATAAAATAAAACATATATCAGTTGAACAGTCTTTTTGGTAAATAAATATACTCTTTTTTAAAAAAATACAGATGAATACTTTTTAAGAAATGGCAAAAATGTTGGTTGGCAGGTTTCAATGCAAAATTGTGATGAATGGAAATATTGATTTCATTTTCAAACATTATTTTATTAAAACTTTACTTAGTACGAATACATCTCAATGCATTATCTACCATAACCCTAATCTTAACCCGAACGCCGAAAGTTTTATGACATTAATTTAGGTCAATCAGAAATATATTGCAAAACATCTTTATATTTGCTTCTTTGGATACATACTAATAAAAAAACAACCAGTTGATGAATAGCTTGGTTGATTGATAAATTGATTGAATGAATTAATATTTAGCGTCATGTGGATACCATCGAGAGCTAACAAACAGTCAATTAACCTAACAACTGTTTCCCGGGATCCTGATAGATTAACCAGTACTTAAGCATACCTACTCTCCGCAGTAACTGATAACTGTCACACTGTCAGTGGTTAGAGACTAATGATAATGTGACACAATATCATAAACCATTCCTTGCGGAGAATATGGCCTGGGCTAGTATACCTCACGACCCCTGGTAAACAGTTTGAAAATAAAACAAAAAAACTTACAGAAACTTGACACTTGCAGAACTGCATTGTTTCGGTATATCATATCCAATAATTGATATGCCGCCTTTGGTGGCATGCATCTGCCACAGCGATTCTATTCTTGCTATCATTCATTGGTTGAAAATTTAAACAACAATTTTGAACATGACATAATAATAAAATGGAAATGAGACCCATTCAGCAGAGATGGACAGTGGTCAAATATTTACCCGGAACCACCGGTTGATACAGAAAGAAGATCGGCTCATGTATTGTTTGCGGGAATACACATTTGTCACTAAGATCAATTTAGGTCATTTACAGAGCTCTTAAACAAAAACATAACTTCTGTTATCCTTACTGCTTTTATTCAATTTGTCAGTTCGCTGCATTGCTATGTTTTATAGCCTAATTATTCTTCAGTACTGTATTGTATAAAAAGAAATAATAAACTAATTATATTTACTGAATAAAATGTTTCGTTCGTTTTACGTATCTACCCGTATAGTAGATTTTATTCTACGCTGTGTTCATTTAGTTCTTATTCCTAGTTTGAGGTAATCATTTGATCGTCGACATTACACAGTAACAGTAGTATATTGGTTAATAGTAAGACCTCATTACTGTGACAGCCACTACCATTGCCGTGAGAGCCGCTGACATTGCTGTGACAGCCACTATCATTGCCGTGACAGCCGCTGACATTGCTGTGACAGCCACTATCATTGCCGTGAAAGCCGCTGGCATTGCTGTGACAGTCACTATCATTACTGTTAGAATCACTATCATTACTGTGACAGTCACTATCATTGCCGTGGCAGCCGCTTGCATTGCTGTGACAGTCACTATCATTACTGTGACAGTCACTATCATTGCCGTGACAGTCACTATCATTACTCTGACAATCAGTAGTATTACTGTGAGAATCACTATCATTACTCTGACAGTCAGTAGTATTACTGTGAGAATCATTATCATTACTGTGACAGTCACTATCATTGCTGTGACAGTCACTATCATTGCCGTGACAGTCACTTTCATTACTCTGACAGTCAGTAGTATTACTATGAGAGTCAACCCCTATTGATTGTGAGAGTAATGGTAGTGACTGTCACAGTAATGATGGTGACTTTCACAATAATGCTACTAACTATCAGAGAAATGTTAGTGACTGTAACAGTAATAATGGTGACTGTTAATGTAATACTACTGACTGTCAGTGTAATGATAGTGACTGTCACAGTAAAATAGTTACTCTCACAGTAATGGTGGTGAAAGTCACAGTAACGATTGTGACTGTTACAGTATTGATAGTGACTGTCACAGTAATGATGGTGACTACCGCAGTAATGATAGTGACTGTCACAGTAATGATGGTGAATGTCACAGTAATAATATTGTCTGTTACAGTAATAATGATGAGTCTCATAGTAAGGATGATAACTGTCACATTAAAGACAGTGAAGTCACAGAAATAATACTGACTGTCAGAGAAATGGTAGTGACTGATACAGAAATAATGGTGACTGTCACAGTAATGATAGTTACTGTCACAGTAATGATGGTGACTGTCACAGTAATTATAGTGACTCTTACAGTAATAATGGTGACTCTCACAGTAATGACAGTGAAGTCAAAGTTATAATACAGACTATCAAAGTAATGGTAGTGTCTGTCACAGTAAAAATAGTGTCTGTCAAAGTAAAAGTTGTGACTCTCACAATAATATTAGTGACTGCCATAGTTATAATAGTCACGTCACAGTAATGATAGTGACTGTCACAGTAATGATAATGACTGTATCTGTAATGATAATGACTCTTACAGTAATAATAGTGACTCTCATAGTAATATTATTGACTGTCACAGTAATGAAATTGACTCTGTTAATAATGATAGTGACACTCACAGTAATGCTAGTGATTGTCATAGTAGTAATAATAGTGACTGTAATAGTAATAATAGTGACTGTAACAATGATAGTGACTGTCAAAGTAATGATAGTGACTGTTATAGTAATAATATTGACTGTCACATAAAAGATGACGACACACACTGTATTGATAGTGACTGTCACAGTTATAATAGTGAGTGTTACAGTAATTATATTTACTCTCATAAGAATGACTGTCGCAGTAATGGTAGTGACTACCACGTCACAGTTATGATGGTGACTCTCACATTAATGATAGTGACAATCACAGTAATAATAGTGACTGTAATAGTAATAATAGTGACTATAACAATGATAGTGACTGTCATAATAATGATAGTGACTGGCATAGTAATAATAGTGACTGTCACAGTAATGGTGATTGAGACAGTAATGATAGTGACTGTTACAGTAATGATAATGACTGGCACAGTTATGATGGTGACTCTCACATTAATGATAGTGACAATCACAGTAATAATAGTGACTGTAATAGTAATAATAGTGACTATAACAATGATAGTGACTGTCATAATAATGATAGTGATTGGTATAGTAATAATAGTGACTGTCACAGTAATGATGGTGATTGAGACAGTAATGATAGTGACTGTTACAGTAATGATAATGACTGGCACAGTTATGATGGTGACTGCCACAGCTATAATATTGACTGTCAGAGTAATGATAATGACTGCCACAGTAATGATGATGGCTCTCATTGTTATACTCCTGACTGTCAGAGTAATGGTAGTGACTGTTACAGTAATGATAGTGACTGTCACAGTTATGATAGTGACTGTCACAGCTATAAAAGTGACTGTCAGAGTAATGATAATGACTGTCACAGTAACGATGGTGACTCTCACAGTAATACTACTGACTGTCAGAGTAATGGTAGTGACTGTCACAGTAATGACAGTGACTGCCGCAATAATAATGGTGACTGTCTCAGTAATAAAAGAGACTGTTACATTAATAATTGTGACTCTGACAGTAATGATAGTGACTGTCACAGTAATAATAGTGACTGTCACAGTAATAATAGTGACTTTCACAGTAATGATATTGACTATTACAGTAATAATGGTGACTCTCATAGAAATGATGATGACTGTCACAGTAATAACTGTGAAGTCACAGTAAAAATACTGATGGTCAGAGAAATGGTAGTGACTGTTACAGAAATAATGGTGACTGTCAGAGTAATGAAAGTGACTGTCACAGTAAATACAGTGAAGTCACAGTAATGATACTGACTGTCAGAGTAATGGTATTGACTGTCACAGTTGTAAATGTGACTGGCACAGAAATAGTAGTGACTCTCACAGTAATAAAAGTGAATGTCACAGTAATGGAAGTGACTCTAACAGTAATAATAGTGAGTGTTAGAGTAGTGATAGTGACTCCCACAGTAATGATGGTTACCGTCACAGTTATGATGGTGACTCTTACATTAATGAGAGTGACTCTCACAGTAATAATAGTGACTGTCACAATAACGATAGTGACTCTGACACTTATGATAATGACTCTCACAGTAATAATAGTGACTCTCACAGTAATAATAGTGATAGTGACTCTGACACTAATGATGATGTCTCTCACAGTTATGATAATGACTCTCACAGTAATAATTGTGACTGTCACAGTAATAAAAGTGACTGTCACGGTAATGAAAGTGACTCTGACACTAATGATAATGACTCTCACGGTAAAGATAGTGATTGTTATAGTAATGATAGTGACTGTCACAATAATAATGGTGACTGTCACAGTAATGAAAGAGACTGCTACAGTAATAATTGTGACTTTGACAGTAATGATAGTGACTGTCTCAGTAATGCTAGTGACTGTCACAGTAATAATAGTGACTGTCACATAAAAGATGACGACACACACTGTATTGATAGTGACTGTCACAGTTATAATAGTGAGTGTTACAGTAATTATATTTACTCTCATAAGAATGACTGTCGCAGTAATGGTAGTGACTACCACGGTAATGATAGTGACTCTAACGGCAATGATTGTGATTCTCACAGTAATGATAGTGACTGTTACAGTAATAATAGTAATGCTCAAAGTAATAATAGTCACTCTCACATTAATAATAATGATTCTCCGGTAATGATGATGACTGTCACAGTAATGGTAGTGACTGTCACAGTTATAATAATGAGTGATACAGTAATTATATTTACTCTCACAGTAATAATAATGACTGTCACAGTAATGGTAGTGACTTTTACGGTAATGATAGCGACTGTCACGGCAATGATTGTAACTCTCGCAGTAATGATAATGACTGGTACAGTAATAATACTGATTCTCACAGTAATAATAGTGACACCCACAGTTATAATAATGACTCTCACAGTTGTCATACTGATTGTCACGGTAATGATATTATCTGTCACAGTATTGATGGTGACTCTCACATGAATCATATTGACTATCACAGTAATGATAG
Organism: Panopea generosa; assembly: GCA_029582155.1. Classification (NCBI taxonomy): domain Eukaryota; kingdom Metazoa; phylum Mollusca; class Bivalvia; order Adapedonta; family Hiatellidae; genus Panopea; species Panopea generosa. Next base: position 66,092,307 of record CM055903.1, on the reverse strand, counting down.
TGATTCTCAAAGTAATGATAGTGACTGTCACGGCAATGGTAGTGCATGTCGTCGTAATGACAATGACGGTCACATTAATGAAAGTGACTCTTACAGTAAGGATAGTGGCTATCACCCTAATGACAGTGACTGTCACAGTAATATTTGTGACTGCCAGTTATGATAGTGACTCTCACAGTAATGATGGTCTATTATCCAATATACTATTGTTATTGTTTAAGGTTGAAGTAGGAAATAGGAATAAACATTAATTGAAGTATAAGAATAAACTCTACTATACGGCTATAATAAATAAAACGAAAGACTTTTTTTATTTAGTAAATATAATTAGTTTATATTACTTTTTATACAGATAAAGTACTGAAGGAACATTAGGTTATGAAAACATAGCAAGTAGCAAACTGACAACTTGAATATAAGCTGTAAGGAAAAAACAAATCTAGTGTTTGTTTAAAAGCTATGCAAATGACCTAAAATGATCACAGTTACAAAAGTTGTATACCTGCAAACAAAATATCAACTAATCCTCTTACTGTATCGACCGGTGGTTCCGGGTAAGAACTGGATGACTGTCGATTTACATGTTGTTGTTATTGTCATAATCAAAATTGTATTGTGAATTATCAAGCACTGTGTGCCAAATGAGTTATTGCCAGAATACATGCTACAAAAGGCGACACATTGGCTGTAGGATGTGATATACCGAAACTATTGTAGTTCAGCAAGTATCCAGTTTCTATGTCCATTCTGCATATCTATTTGTTCGTGTGTTTTTATTTTCAATATATTTACCAGAGGTCGTTAATTCGAATCTATAAGGATTGGTATACGATATTGCTTCTCATTATCATTTGTCTCTCATCGCTTATCAAGTGGGACAATTATCAGTTACTGCGAAGAGGGGGTTTGCTCAAGTACTGGTTAACCTTCAATGATCCCAGGAAACAGTGGTTAGGTTAACTGATCTGCTAACCCTCGATCGCATACAAATGACGCTAAATATTTAATCAATCAATCAACCAACCATCAAACCATCCAACCAACCAATTAATCAATCAAATAATCAATAAATAAATCAATCAATCAATCTATCAATCAAACTGTTTATCAACTGGTTGTTTTTTTATAATATTTCTTAAGCAGCAAATATTTATTATTATTAATAAATTATTGTCATTAAACTTTCAGCGTTAAGGTAAAGGTTAGGGTAATGACGTATTGTACATTGACATGTAAAGGTTAGGGTAATTATGTATTATACATTGACATGTATTCCGATCGTATCAAACAAGTTTGAACAAATGTTTGAAAATGCTTTTAATATTTCCATTCATATAATTGTGTATTGAATCTTGCCAACCATCATTTTTGCAGTATTTATAAAAGTGTTCATCCGACTTTATAAAATAGAGTATATTTATTTACCAAAAACGGCAGCTTAACTAATATAGTTTTTATTTCCTTTAAACATGGTGCTAACAAAAATAAATTTTGATTGAAACATGCACCGAAAACAAACCAACAACAAAATGTAAGATGGAATAGTAAGAAATCTATTATTTAATCCATTACACCAAATGTTAGTCTAAATTAGTACTTGGAACGGTGATTTTATGGTTGATGTTATGTTTATAAATGTATAAATAATTTCCTTTATACTGCCTCGTTTACAATTTACAAATCAGTGGTATGCCTTATAGCATGATACGGAATCACACTTGATAATTAAGTTGCGTGTAAGGTGTGTTGGTAAATTCTGTCTGCAGAACTAGTTTGTATAATCCATGAAACTTGTGCTTAAATATAATATAAACCTTGTAATATAATGCAGTAGAACTTCGATGGTTCCAACCCGACTGGACATAACAGCATACCACACATGTACATATGAATACATCGAAATAGAAATTCGGCCGGAACTAAATAAAGAGTTCGAGATATCGGTGGTGTTTCAGCCATTTGTGTTCGAGCTAACACAGTTTTAATGTATATCACCAAACTCAAATTAGTCAGTTGTATATTTAGGTTTACAAAATCCGTAGAACCAGTTTGTGAAATATACATGATTTTTTTTTTCATATTATGCTTTTTTTATACTTTACATTTCATGCTTAAATACGATAAAAACGATATATGTATACAATATGTCCGTATACTAAAATGGTTAAGATGGATAAAATGGTATAGTCTTCAAGCACGGAATTCTTCTGAGCAGTCGGTTTGCAAGTGGTACGTTGTATATAGTCTTTAGCAAGCGTCACTTCCTCTCCTTTTCTGCTGGTGATACTTTCCTTCTCGGCCTCCTCGCCAGTCATTCCCATGTCCTTGTGCCACGCTGTCATATTACGTTCTTCTGGAGTGCCTATTATAAACAATACTTAACTAGTATATTCGTATATATGAATAAGCTATATAAGTATTGCCATTTAAATGTAATTTTATAAATGTAATGAATTCTATGGAAATCTGTACGAGATCTATACAGAAGTTTATAAGAGTTTTATCTACAAAATAAACAAGGCAGTAGTGAAGTGGATAGCGTGTAAGACGCTCACAGCAGAGGTTGTGAGTTCGATTCCCATCTCGATCCAATGCCTCTAAAACAACATTCAGTACTGTTGCGACCCAGGAAGAGAGCGATTCATATAAGCTCTGAGTCGGAAGTAGTCAATATAAGCTCTAAGTCGAGAGCAGTCAATATAAACTTTAAATCGAGAGCAGTCAATATAAGCTCTGAGTCGAGAGCAGTCAATATAAGATCTGAGTCGAGAGCAGTCAATATAAGCTCTGAGTCGGAAGCAGTCAATATAGCCTCTAAATCAAGAGCAGTCAATATAAACTCTTAATCGAGAGCAGTCAATATAAGCTCTGAGTCGAGAGCAGTCAATATAAGATCTGAGTCGAGAGCAGTCAAAATAAGATCTGAGTCGAGAGCAGTCAATATAAGCTCTGAGTCGAGAGCAGTCAATTTAAGATCTGAGTCGAGAGCAGCCAATATAAGCTCTGAGTCGAGAGCAGTCTATATCAGCTATGAGTCGAGAGCAAGCAATTTAAGCTGTAAGTCGAGAGCAGTCAATATAAACTCTGAGTCGATAGCAGTCAATATACGCTTTAAGTCGTTTGTGTCGGGAGCAGTCAATATAAGCTCTAAGTCGACAGCAGTCAATATCAGCTGTAAGTCGAGAGCAGTCAATATAAGCTCTGAGTCGGGAGCAGTCAATATAAGCTCAAAGTCGAGAGCAGTCAATATAAGCTCTGAGTCGAGAGCAATCAATATAAGCTCTGAGTCGATAGCAGTCAATATAAACTCTGAGTCGATAGCAGTCAATATAAGCTCTAAGTCGTTTGTGTCGGGAGCAGTCAATATAAGCTCTAAGTCGACAGCAGTCAATATAAGCTCTAAGTCGAGAGCAGTCAATATAAGCTCTGAGACGGGAGCAGTCAATATAAGCTCTAAGTCGAGAGCAGTCAATATAAGCTCTGAGTCGAGAGCAATCAATATAAGCTCTGAGTCGAGAGCAGTCAATATCAGCTCTGAGTCGGGAGCAGTCAATATAAGCTCTGAGTCGAGAGCAGTCAATATAAGCTCTGAGTCGGGAGCAGTCAATATAAGCTCTGAGTCGGGAGCAGTCAATTAAAGATCTGAGTCGGATGCAGTCAATATAAGCTCTAAGTCGAGAGCAGTCAATATAAGCACTTAGTCGAGAGCAGTCAATAAAAGCTCTTTGTCGAGAGCAGTGAATATAAGATCTGAGTCGAGAGCAGTCAATATAAGCTTTGAGTGAAGAGCAGTCAATATAAGCTCTTAGTCGGGAGCAGTCAATATAAGCTCTGAGTCGGGAGCAGTCAATAAAAGCTCTGAGTCGAGAGCAGTCAATATAAGCTCTAAGTCGAGAGAAGTCAATATAAGCACTTAGTCGAGAGCAGTCAATAAAAGCTCTTTGTCGAGAGCAGTGAATATAAGATCTGAGTCGAGAGCAGTCAATATAAGCTTTGAGTGAAGAGCAGTCAATATAAGCTCTTAGTCGGGAGCAGTCAATATTAGCTCTGAGTCGGGAGCAGTCAATAAAAGCTCTGAGTCGAGAGCAGTCAATATAAGCTCTAAGTCGAGAGCAGTCAATATAAGCACTTAGTCGAGAGCAGTCAATAAAAGCTCTTAGTCGAGAGCAGTCAATATAAGATCTGAGTCGAGAGCAGTCAATATAAGCTCTGAGTCAAGAGTAGTCAATATAAGCTCTGAGTCGGGAGCAGTCAATATAAGCTCTGAGTCGGGAGCAGTCAATAAAAGCTCTGAGTCGAGAGCAGTCAATATAAGCTCTAAGTCGGGAGCAGTCAATATAAGCTCTTAGTCGAGAGCAGGCAATAAAAGCTCTTAGTCGAGAGCGGTCAATTTAATCTCTGAGTCGAGAGCAGTCAATATAAGATCTGAGTCGAGAGCAGTCAATATAAGCTCTGAGTAGAGAGCAGTCAATGTAAGCTCTGAGTCGAGAGCAGTCAATATAAGATCTGAGTCGAGAGAAGTCAATATAAGCTCTGAGTCAAGAGCAGTCAATATAAGATCTGAGTCGAGAGAAGTCAATATAAGCTCTGAGTCGGGAGCAGTCAATATAAGGTCTGACTAGAAAGCAGTCAATATAAGCTCTAAGTCGAGAGCACTGACTCGGGAGCAGTTAATATACGCTCTGAGTCGAAAGCAGACAATATAAACTCTGAGTCATGAGCAGTCAATATAAGCTCTAAGTCAAGAGCAGTCAATATAAACTATGAGTCAAGAGCAGTCAATATAAGCTCTGAGTCGAGAGCAGTAAATATAAGCTCTGAGTCAAGAGCAGTCAATATAAACTCTGAGTCGAGATCAGTCAATATAAGCTCTGAGTCGAGAGCAGTCAATATAAGCTCTTAGTCGAGAGCAGTCAATAAAAGATCTTAGTCCAGAGCAGTCAATATAAGCTCTGAGTCGGGAGCAGTCAGTATAAGATCTGAGTCGAGAGCAGTCAATATAAGCTCTGAGTCGAGAGCAGTCAATATAAGATCTGAGTCGAGAGCAGTCAATTTAAGCTCTGAGTCGAGAGCAGTCAATAGAAGATCTGAGTCGAGAGCAGTCAATATAAGATCTGAGTCGAGAGCAGTCAATATAAGCTCTGAGTCAAGAGCAGTCAATATAAGATCTCAGTCGAGAGAAGTCAATATAAGCTCTGAGTCGGGAGCAGTCAATATAAGGTCCGACTAGAAAGCAGTCAATATAAGCTCTAAGTCGAGAGCACTGAGTCGGGAGCAGTCAATATACGCTCTGAGTCATGAGCAGTCAATATAAGCTCTAAGTCAAGAGCAGCCAATATAAACTATGAGTCAAGAGCAGTCAATATAAGCTCTGAGTCGAGAGCAGTAAATATTAGCTCTGAGTCAAGAGCAGTCAATATAAACTCTGAGTCGAGATCAGTCAATATAAGCTCTGAGTCGAGAGCAGTCAATATAAGCTCATAGTCGAGAGCAGTCAATAAAAGCTCTTAGTCGAGAGCAGTCAATATAAGCTTTAAGTCGGGAGCAGTCAGTATAAGATCTGAGTCGAGAGCAGTCAATATAAGCTCTGAGTCGAGAGCAGTCAATATAAGATCTGAGTCGAGAGCAGTCAATTTAAGCTCTGAGTCGATAGCAGTCAATATAAGATCTGAGTCGAGAGCAGTCAATATACGATCTGAGTCGAGAGCAGTCAATATAAGATCTGAGTCGAGAGCAGTCAATATAAGCTCTGAGTCGGGAGCAGTCAATATAAGCTCTGAATCGAAAGCAGTCAATATAAGCTCTATGTCGAGAGCACTGAGTCGGGAGCAGTCAATATAAGCTCTGAGTCGAGAACAGTCAATATAAGCTCTGAGTGTAGAGCAGTCAATATAAGCTCTAAGTCGAGATCAGTCAATATAAGCTCTGAGTCGATAGCAGTCAATATAAGCTCTGAGTCGAGAGCAGTCAATATAAGCTCTGAGTCGAGAGCAGTCAATATAAGATCTGAGTCGAGAGCAGTCAATATAAGATCTGAGTCGAGAGCAGTCAATATAAGCTCTGAGTCAAGAGCAGTCAATATAAGATCTGAGTCGAGAGAAGTCAATATAAGCTCTGAGTCGGGAGCAGTCAATATAAGGTCTGACTAGAAAGCAGTCAATATAAGCTCTAAGTCGAGAGCACTGAGTCGGGAGCAGTCAATATACGCTCTGAGTCATGAGCAGTCAATATAAGCTCTGAGTCGGGAGCAGTCAATATAAGGTCTGACTAGAAAGCAGTCAATATAAGCTCTAAGTCGAGAGCACTGAGTCGGGAGCAGTCAATATACGCTCTGAGTCATGAGCAGTCAATATAAGCTCTAAGTCAAGAGCAGTCAATATAAACTATGAGTCAAGAGCAGTCAATATAAGCTCTGAGTCGAGAGCAGTAAATATAAGCTCTGAGTCAAGAGCAGTCAATATAA
>CM055903.1:65814913-66085344 GCA_029582155.1 Panopea generosa | reverse complement strand
ATGGAAATGGCTAGAATCTATATGGCCATAAAGAGCCAGCAGAGATTTTAAAAATCTACTTTTCAAGAATTTATAATTTGAAATTGCTCATCATACCTTAAGTACAGGAGTGCTTTTTAAGTAAGAGTACATATACCAGTGACACAAATACATTTATATTTAAACAAGTACAACAATACATTAAAGACACGAAACGTTTTGTCAACAATTGACTCTCGGCATCAGATACCCAATTTTATGCACCACTTTAATGCGCCGGATCGATAGTATACCAGCACTCAAAACATATTATGTCTTTATCTCTTTTTCTTACCTCCCTACTTTAAGTATTTTCTTTTTATATATCTCTTCATTTCTTTTATTGTTGGTTTTACCTATTGAATGCTATAATTGTCATCTTGACTCAAATGTTAGTTTATATGAAATGGGAGGGCCATAATTAATGTTGCTAGAACTTGTGGCACAACCCGTTTGCTTATTATGCAAATTATGCAATAGAAAATATTTAAACCAAGAAAAATCGATAAGAAAACAAATTCGCGTTTTTTATCAAAATGTGATAAAAAGTGACAGGTGAAATCAGTTGACAGACTTTATGGAACATAGTAACTTTTATATTTATCAACCGACTTCAATATCTTTTATATCCTAAGAAAGTTTAGAACATTTCTTTTACGGAACAGAAAAAGATAATTAAAATTGGTAATCAAATGTGTGAGATGCTTACAGTTGAACTGAGCTGGTCATTGAGCTTACATTTTCACATTTTCTTTCGCTCGAAAAACTTTGGCTTTTTCCTTTTTTGTTTAATATATAATTTTCAAGTGAGAAGTATAATCTAGTTTTTGAAAAGCTACATTAATGTATTGAAAATTGATCAAGAATTACGAAAAGACCGCGTTTTTTTTAAAATACGTACTTATTGCCATCGACTAATGGTGTTAAATTATTTCATTGTCAATGTATCAGCATACGTGTGGAATACAAGTGTGATTACATTATCTTATCCCCCAGTCATTATGTTTAACTCTTCATATTTAAAAAATATATATTTATAAATTATGGGCATTAACTGGACAACAAATAAGTATCGAAGTATATTTAGAAAAGCAAACAATAATTTCAGATAGGAAATTGCGAACTTTATTGAATAGTCACAAGATAAATAGAATTTGTCATGGAAAAAAAACAAGAACGAGGCCCCTAAGCCTCACCTGATAAAGTTGATAATTTCAGACACTAACATGGTATTCTCTATATATTATTTAGTATCTTCGAATGTTTTGGAAATTCCGAAAATACAGATAAGTGTATCGAATGAGTACATGCCGATTTTTTTATAAACGGAGTTCCAGTTTGGATTCAGGACCATGTATTGCTGAATTAATATTATTTTTATTGACTCCCTACTTCCGTTAAATGAAAATGAAACGAGAACGTGCGTTTCTGAAACTGCGTACCAGTGTTCAAACCTATCTTTATTAAAATACCTATTTGGCGCCGTTACTTTTACCATACCATGGGTATCATACCACGTGTCTGCGACATTTATGGATTTAGAATATGATATGGAGTTTTATTTAGAAACCTCCACTGGCTGGAAAATTGTCCTGTGCATGGTTCCATTTTAACAAATTTAGTCGCAAAGAAATTCTTTACAATATCTCGAATTAATTATTTAAGAAATAGTTAGATGTCACCAACTAAGCCATCATATAATTAACATAAGTATGAGTTCTAGAAATAATACTGAAAACTACAATGACAATTATTAAACATACAAAGTCACAGTGGGTGGGGTATGGTTTATGTTTTAAATTAAAAATATTTCCAGTTTCAACACATTGCATTATACTATTACTACATTGATACATATAAACAAAATACTTACCGCTCAAATATCTTTAAAAAATCACGAATATTTCAAAATTTATAAATTATTTCATATATAGGTAGTCTTGATCATATGCGACGCTTCCTTTTTCTAAAAGACAAACGTCAGATGTTGAGAATGGAAATAAGCTCTGATTGACTGAAACAAACACATCTGCAATGGTTATGTTACAATAAAATTTAATAATATTTATTTGGACGGAACTCATGGCAGTGATCTTGTACAAGATCTTTGTCATAAAAAAAAACTTTATAATTTAAAAATAATGAATATAGAAATAAACATCAAAACGTTAATCTTTTGAAATACTACGAAAATCTCCAATGTAGTCCGATTGTTTAAATCAACCAATCAAAACGTTATTCGACTTCAGCTAAATAAAACAGATCTTTATTCTCGGCCGAACTTGTCAAAAAACGTTTGTTTTTAAAAAAGCAAGCGTCGCATATGTTCAAGACTAATTTTAACGTTTTTATTTTCTGCGCGTTCCAACAAATCTAGCGTACTAAACAACTTTCGTCCTTAAGATGTTCACCCAGATTTTGTAAAAAATAATATTGTTGCAAAAATAATAATAAAAATAAATGTGAAAAAAAATTAGACATGTTTAACATTTAATTTGAAAATAGTTATACGTTCTTGTACTTACTTTATTTTTCTTAAAGGTGAATGATTTCATAAAAAATCTCGCAAATGATACTTTAGTTTCATCTTCGTTAAAATGTTTAGTATTTACAGTTATGTACGCATTTAGCTGCTTTACGGTTATTGAGTCTGAGAAAGCCGATGTCGAGCTTTACCTTGAAATACCAGGAAGCAGGAAACAACGATGCTGATTGACAATTTTAGCATCTGATAATTAAGGATCCAAATAAACATGTTATTGCAAAGTGTGTGTTAGTTAATCGATGCGAATACAAGTTTTGTAGAGTAACCCAAAACCGAAAGTACAAGCTTGTACAATTGTAAGTCACAGGGCCAAGATGATCAGATACGCGTTTTTTAAAAATTATTTGAATGAAAATATTTATAATTTTGGTTGTTGTTGTTTGTTTTTTTTCATGTACTTATCTATCTTCAGTAGGTAGTACGGCATGTAAGTATAGTTTTTAATTCATAGTGTCTTCACTGAGGCTCTCTCTTTCGCAAAAGAGAAAAGAAAGATGCCGTCAAATTTGACAGCTTCACAATATAAAGATCTAGTTATATATGTAAATTTATGAATATTTTATGCTTTATTTCATTTGTGAATGGGAAAGTTATCAGTTACTTGCGGAGACGCGGTGTGCTCGAGTACTGGTTAATCCCAGGAAACAGTGGTTAGGTTAACTGATCGTCTGTTAGCCCTCGATAGCATAAAAATGACGCTAAATATTCAATCAATCAATCAATCAATCATTTGTGAAGCTGTACCGTCTGTTACGTTTAGGTCTGCCAGCAAATTGAAATATAAAGAAGAGGACTTATTAGATATTGGACATGATACCACACAACATTAATTTAAAACAACATAGAAATGACAATGATAATCCATCAGTTTTACATGTAAATAAATAACATCATTTGAATTAAGCACACACGACAAACATATGTTTAACATACATGAATGTTTTTAATATGAATATTAGCCCCTGCCTCTGCTAGTGATATTCCCTAAAACAGTGTGTCTGCTGTGTTGTTGGAGATTTTAAGCGCAATATATATGAGTTTTACATATGTTAAAGTATGAATCGAAAGATATAAGACAAACGTACATTATACATCTATTTAACATTATGTTAATGTTAACGTATGTTTTATATGCGTGTTTGTTAAACATGCATATTTGATTCTTGTATTCAAATTGGCCCCTGCCTCTTGGTCTGCGAGACTGCCAGTGATATTTCCAAAACTAGTGTATGACATGCGTTGTGGGAAATTTTAGCTCAATAATTATATTTGCATTTTAGAACATATGAATCGAAACACGTATGATAAACATACTTTTGGCATGCGTTTAACATATGTTTCTGTTAATGTATGTTTAATATGCGTTTCTGATTGTCATATGTTAAATTACGTTTATTAAACGCATGGTTGGAAACGCATGTTAATCAACATATGTTTAACAAACATGACATTTGTTTACCTGTGCGACACAGTTGTTTCAATGTTATTTAACAATGGGTTACCTTAAACTGTTAGCAAAACCTTTTATCCTGAGCTAGATGTTTGTTCTTTAGTGCAACTATGTTGAAGTTGATTAAGCTATCTGATTTCATTTTGTGTATAAATGCTGCTGTAGACGTAAAACACACAAAGTTCAAAAGACAAGGTAATGTGAAAAAGACGTGCATGCACCGACCCGATGGATTCAGCGTGATAAAAGTGTGGTACGTTTTTATATCAAAAAGGAAGTTAGACAGTGGTAAACTTTGAACCAACTTTATTGGAATAAGTAAAAACATATATTTATTCATCCGGTTATGTTCAAGATAAAGTATGTAACAAAACGATGTCTATATCTATAAGTTTGCACATTGAAACTCTGTTACATCTGTTGATATAACTTAGAGTTGATATTCAAATTAGTAAGGGCTTGGTTCAAATTGTTAGTGGTCTCGTTTCAAACAAGTTAGTGGTCACCGGTTCTAACTAGTTAGTGGTCTCGGTTCAAACTAGTTAATGGTCTCGGGATAGAGTGTTCGTTTCGCATGCCGAAGGTCTTGAGTTCGATCCTCGGCCAGGTAATACCAAAAACTTGAAAAATTGTACCAGAAACTTCGTCGCTTAGCGTTCATCATATAGAGGATAGTTCTAGATCTGGTCGGCCCGGTGTCAGTACACATATCGCAGAAACTACCTCAGACACTTAAATTGATAAAATCCAATAAAGGCTACTCTGTCTAGTGTAGTCGATAACGTATTGCTTCCTGCGGGCATATCAAGATTAAATGGATAAAATTTTTATAAAGTACATTTTTGCTTAATCAATTGTTGCGGCAGTTTTAATGTAATACAAGGGTATTTGCAATGTATTAAGAAAGAAGACATGACAACAGTTAACTAGTAAATAATTTATTTTATCTTTATTTATTTAATTATATCTTTTGATTTTTCATTAATGTTCATTAAGCTTTATTCTATTTATTTATGTTTTATAACAAAATATCCATAACTTAATATAACATACTACGATACTAATAAGACATAAATATCTAATACATGTACATAAATCTCATTAAGCATATGTTTCACTGATTAATCTGGTATGCACCAGTGATTATGATCGTAATTTTGATTTCAGTAAATCTAGTAATTTTTCTTTCTTTCTTAATTTGGTGTGTCCCATTTTCAGTTCATTTGCATTCAATTTTTCCAAGTCACAATCTCAAGTTACCGTTTCAGGCTGATATTTTTAATTGGCTTCAATTTGTTCGTCAATAATTTTCTGCTTTTTCTTAGTTGCAACGATCGTTCATTTGCCCAAAATGTACTGTCCGTTTTTACGTACTTCCACTTTTCCCTATCGCAATTCTGCACAAAACTAAGTTCAAGTCGCTTTCTAACATACAGGGCTTCATGTGTTGTGTCTATCAAACCAAACATGCGTAAAATATGGTCAGATAATCAATATTTTAGATTTCTCAAGTTTTATGACCCCGCCTGGAGGCACAACGATTTCATTCATTCATTATTCCATTCATTCATTCATTCATTCATTCATTCATTCATTCATTCATTCATTCATTCATTCATTCATTCATTCATTCATTCATTCATTCATTCATATTTCTCAATTTCATTCATTCACTCAGTGAAATAAATCAGTTGACATTTTTTGGTGTTATTTTAAAAATATTTTTACATGTATTTGACAACTAAATGTTTCATTAAAATAAGTCTAATAAATTCTATCATTCACTAGTACAACTTTTTGAAAGAAAACAACAAGATTTCCTATATTGAAAAAATAAATTTATTCAACTTAAATTACCTCTATCCCTATTAATATTGGTAAAAAGATGACAAAAGTTGTGTGTGTGTGTGTGTGTGTGGGGGGGGGGGGGGGGGGGGGGGGGGGGGGGGGAGGGGGAAATATCGAATTTAAATTTTGTTAAAAATGGACATGTTTTTGGCTTCAATCTAGATACATGAAGTTAATAATCACTGACGTATATTTAATGCAAATATTGACAATATCAAATCCACGCCTACAATAATAAGCAGAAAAATTAACTGTAAAAAGGATTAATATTAATTCGTTTTTAGAAATAAATCACCAAGCGTCACCATGAAAATAACAAGCAAATGCTCTGTTTGCAAATTACCCCTCATGATCAGTTTATTAGGGGCACCCTACTGTTTTATGACCAATAAACTTGGGACCTGAGCCAAATAAAGACAATTAAACTGATTAATTTATCCCGCGTTGCAACGTTACGACAAACTACTTTTAACGTCATTGGACATTTTCTGTAGACACAATATTTTATATACAAAATATTCAATTAAAGAAGTGATAACGAACTGTACGCCTAGGGATGTTTTAATATATGTGTATAACTTCTGTTTTTGTTTCCATTTGTAATTATGATAATATGTGTTTGTATGTGCATGAACATTATTTAACCTTGTCTGTATGCTTATACTCTCCTGTATACATTTATGGAGGAATAAAAGAATCAATCAATTATATGGGGGCAATAAAACCAATAGGAACCTTTCACCTTTTTGTAATGTTTTATTTCCTGGTGAATAAACGAAATGTTCTTTTTAAAAATTGTGTCAACATTTTTTTTTAAATGATGACTTTTAGTTACATTTAATTATGTACTCATACATCGATACTTTAAGATATTTTTATATTGCGCAATAGTGCTTTTTTTTTCTTGTCAGAATTTTAAAATTTTGTTTATCTTAACACTTATTTTATAAATCGATTTGCAGCAATACACATAGTCTTATTATGTGAATAGTTAATTGTATTTTGCATTGTGTGATAGTCTCTTGTAATTCATATATTTGAATGGCTATGTACATATATTGTGTGCTATTAATGTTATTGTTATTGCGATGCACATAGATGAGACTGAAATAATGATTAAATATTAACATAATATACTGGCAAAATATTAAAAACAAAACATGTCCTGAGGCATAATGAAGGTATAAACTGTTGCTTATTGTCATTAAGGACAATATTATTCGGTCCGTCGCCAATTAGCGCTTTAAAAACTGTGTAAATCCAATTGATAAACTTGCTTTCATAATTACTTTGTTTATTTTATAACAACAACAATAAAACAGGCTAACATAATGTATGGCAATTAACAAATCATTAAATCACAAGTCATTCAAATAGCACATTATCTTATTATTAACACTACTTTATTTAATATAGATAAAATTTACTAAAGTTTCACTATTCATGATACATTTATACATATATACATTAATAATATATATAACAGCATGATTTCTTAATAATATTAAAGTTATAAAGTAGCATAGCAGTAGCTCTTAAAATGTGACCTTCAACTATCGCCCGCAGGTAGTCACGTGACCAATATCGTTCTGGTTTTGTTCGCGGACGTAAAAAGTGAAAAATAGAAAAAAAAAATACTTATAACTTTGTTAAAAAACACCATGTTCCCAACTGATTAAACAATTTAAAAATATACCGTTGGAAAGATAAGCATCTTAAATTTTGAAATTAATTGCAAAACTTATGTCGTTATATATTAAAGATACGTTAACTGATTTAAATACACACTACTTCTCATAAAGTTTCAAATTTTACATTGGACATACAGGGAAAACTACAATTTTATGGTGCCATATTGGAACTGATAAAAAGACCATGTTCCTAAAAACATAAAAAATATGTGAACAACCGTAATACAATTAGGCTTTCAAAAAGTGTTTGCAAAAATGTTATCGGATGAATAGAATTTGTTATCAATTCATAGGTAAAATCATGGACCGATACACGTTACCCGATAAACCGTGTGAGGTAGTTTCTGCGCTATGGATGAGACTGGGTGGGGTATCATACCGCGTGCCTGCGACATGATACTCCAGAGGATAGTTCTAGATCTGGTCGGCACGGTGTCAGTACAATAGGACTTGGTGGGGTATCATACCACATGTCTGCGACATGATACTCGAGAGGATAGTCCTCGGTCTAGTCGGCCCAGTGTCAGTACAATGTGACTGGGTGGGTATCATACAACGTGTCTGCGACATGATACTCTAGATGATAGTCCTCGGTCTGGTCGGCCCGGTGTCAGTATAATGTGACTGGGTGGGGTATCATGCCATGTTTCTGCGACATGATTCTCCAGAGGAAAGTTCTAGGTCTGGTCGGCCTGGTGTCAGTATAATATGACTGGATGGGGTATCATTTCACTTGTCTGCGACATGATACTCCAGAAATAGTTCTAGATCTGGTCGGTCCGGTGTCAGTATAATGAGGGCGGGTGAGGTATCATACCACATGTCTGCGACATGATACTCTAGAGGATAGTCCTCGGTCTGGTCGGCCCAGTGTCAGAACCATGGGACTTGATGGGGCATCATACCACGTGTCTGCGACATTATACTCCAGAGGATAGTTCTAGGTCTGATCGGCCCAGTGCCAGTACAATGGGACTGGGTGGGGTATCATACCACATGTCTGCGACATGATACTCCAGATGATAGTCCTCGGTCTGGTCGGTCCAGTGTCAGTACAATGGGATTGGGTGGGGTATCATACCACGTGTCTGCGACATGATACTCCAGAGGATAGTCCTCGGTCTGGTCGGCCCAGTGTCAGTACAATGCGACTGGAAGGTATATCATACCACGTGTCTGCGACATGATACTCCAGATGATAGTCCTCGGTCTGGTCGGCCCAATGTCAGAACAATGGGACTGGATGGGGTATCATACCACGTGTCTGCGACATGATACTCCAGATGATATTCCTCGGTCAGGTCTGCCCAGTGTCAGTACAATGCGATTGGAAGGTGTATCATACCTCGTGTCTGCGACATGATACTCCAGATGATATTCCTCGGTCAGGTCTGCCCAGTGTCAGTACAATGCAACTGGAAGGTATATCATACCACGTGTCTGTGACATGATACTCAAGATGATAGTCCTCGGTCTGGTCGGCCCAGTGTCAGAACAATGGACTGGATGGGGTATCATACCACGTGTCTGCGACATTATACTCCAGAGGATAGTTCTAGGTCTGATCGGCCCAGTGTCAGTACAATGGGACTGGGTGGGGTATCATACCTCGTGTCTGCGACATGATACTCCAGAGGATAGTTCTAGGTCTGATCGGCCCAGTGTCAGTACAATTGGACTGGGTGGGGTATCATACCACATGTCTGCGACATGATACTCCAGATGATAATCCTCAGTTTGGTCGGCCCAGTGTCATTACAATGGGGCTGGGTGGGGTATCATACCACGTGTCTGCGACATTATACTCCAGAGGATAGTTCTAGGACTGGTCGGCCCAGTGTCAGTACAATGCGACTGGAAGGTGTATCATACCTCGTGTCTGCGACATGATACTCCAGATGATAGTCCTCGGTCTGGTCGGCCCAGTGTCAGAACAATGGGACTGGATGGGGTATCATACCACGTGTCTGCAACATTATGCTCCAGAGGATAGTTCTAGGTCTGGTCGGCCCAGTAACAGTACAATGGGACTGGGTTAGGTATCATACCACGTGTCTGCGGCATGATACTCCAGAGGATAGTCCTCGGTCTGGTCAGTCCAGTGTCAGTACAATGGGACTGGATGGGGTATCATACCACGTGTCTGCGACATGATACTCCAGAGGATAGTCCTCGGTCTGGTCGGCCCAGTGTCAGTACAATGGGGCTGGAAGCTGTATCATATCACGTGTCTGCGACATGATACTCCAGATGATAGTCCTCGGTCTGGTCGGCCCAGTGTCAGAACAATGGGACTGGATGGGGTATCATACCACGCGTCTGCGACATTATACTCCAGAGGATAGTTCTAGGTCTGGTCGGCCCAGTAACAGTACAATGGGACTGGGTTGGGTATCATACCACGTGTCTGCGGCATGATACTCCAGAAGATAGTCCTCGGTCTGGTCGGCCCAATGTCAGAACAATGGGACTGGATGGGGTATTATACCACGTGTCTGCGACATTATACTCCAGAGGATAGTTCTAGGTCTGGTCGGCCCAGTAACAGTACAATGGGACTGGATTGGGTATCATACCACGTGTCTGCGGCATGATACTCCAGAGGATAGTCCTCGGTCTAGTCAGTCCAGTGTCAGTACAATGGGACTGGGTGGGGTATCATACCACGTGTCTGCGGCATGATACTCGAGAGGATAGTCCTCGGTCTGGTCGGCCCAGTGTCAGTACAATGAGGCTGGAAGGTATATCATACCACGTGTCTGCGACATGATACTCTAGATGATAGTCCTCGGTCTGGTCGGCCCAGTGTCAGAACAATGGGACTGGATGGGGTATCATACCACGTGTCTGCGACATTATACTCCAGAGGATAGTTCTAGGTCTGGTCGGCCCAGTAACAGTACAATGGGACTGGGTTGGGTATCATACCACGTGTCTGCGACATGATATTCCAGAGGATAGTCCTCGGTCTGGTCAGTCCAGTGTCAGTACAATGGGACTGGGTGGGGTATCATACCACGTGTCTGCGACATGATACTCCAGATGATAATCCTCGGTCTGGTCGGCCCAGTGTCATTACAATGGAGCTGGGTGGGGTATCATACCACGTGTCAACGGTACGATAGTTTTTGCTGAGGCTATCGCTTATGACAGATACAAACAATAATACGACGTGGTGACCGGTGCATTGATGTGTTTTATTACAAATGCACTTTGTATATATATTAAACTTGCTATATATAGGAGGAAATAAAACTAATATATGCAGAACGGTCACCACGTCAGCCATGACCATAACCGATATATCCTCAGCAAAACCTGTCTGCCTATTTTGTTGTGTTTCTTTAATAATCCCTTGATGCAATGTCTGTTTAAATTAAGTTACCTCTCTGTACTCTGAATATAATTTCTAAATTCAACTGAACCTTATATTCAGTATCGTGCAACCGATTTATTCTCAAATGCACTTCTTACAAATATGTTTGCCTCAGCAGTAACCAAATATCTCATACACCGTAACATCTTGTTCAAACGCATTGCCTTTCTGTACTGTGAACGAGTAAACTAATACAAGGTCATTCAATACGTGTTTTTTTCACTTTTTTTTCTTGTGTACGTCCTACAAATATAATAGCTGACAGAGCTGTAACCGTCTGCTGAGATAGCTGCATGCACATTCGTTCGTTTTTTTTAAATTCAACAAGACAGACAATCACCCAACCCCATGCACGCACATGCGTTCACGCACAAGCAATGAACACAAATTCAATTAATATTTATAAAACAATAATCAATTGTTGTGTTTATTAAGTAAATATCACGCTCTAGTAATTCTCACGCTAGACGGAAGTTGTACTTTTCACCATGCGGTTCCACCTTCGTCAATAAAACTGAATAAACATCATTACACACGAGCTGTGTCTGTTATTTAACCCCAAGAACATTATATCTGGCGACGAGGATACTGAACCGTCACGATGGCGATGCAACTGCCTGCATTTCGCCATTTCCAGTGCATCAAGAAGAGCAATCGGCGGGAACGCGTTGGAAGAAATGGCTCGACAAATTCGAGAACATGATTTGTGCTTTAAACATAGACATTGACCAAAGAAAGAAGGCCATGCTATTGCACTATGTTGGTGACGAAACCTACGACATATTCGACAGCTTCACCGACGAGAAGAAGGGTGTAGGCGCCACAGTGACTGAAGATGAAAATCAGGTACCAAATGAATACAATGTGCTAAAACAATCATTGACAGACTATTTTACACCCAAGAAGAACACATCATACGAAGTGTTTAAGTTTCGTCAGGCTAACCAGAATGCTGGTGAACCAATTGACTCATACCACACCAGGCTCAGAACACTGGCGAGCACATGTGACTTTCATGATTCTGACAGAAAAATGATGGTCCGACATTCACTGGCCGGAAGAAGGAAGAATTTCGGGTAACGCAATGACCATTGCGCTCAACTGTGATCATACTACCATGTTTTTGGACAACAGTGTAGGGATCAGGGTTGTAAGGTGGTGTAAGTTTATTCAACTTACGTTGCTTAAGTAGAACATGGGAGCCTGGAGAAAGAGAGGATGGCAATATACGCCTCTTTTTATCTGCATATTCCTTCATTCTGCTTTTAGCACATTGTATTCATTTGGTACCTGATTTTCATCTTCAGTCACTGTGGCGCCTACACCCTTCTTCTACATAGTGCAATAGCATGGCCTTCTTTCTTTGGTCAGTGTCTATGTTTAAAGCACAAAACATGTTAATTTCACGGAGTCCAACCCCGAGAGGGTTCGGACAAATGACAGTTCCAGTGATGAATCTGTTTTTAATATACAACAATCAAAATCCTGCACTCCCTCTGTAGTTGCAAAGGTACTCGATAGTGATATTGAGTTCCTTATTGACACAGGGGCGAGTGTAAACATTGTCAGTGAAACAGTATACAACCAAATGTCAAACAGGCCTAAACTCCAGAATCCATCCCCTCTCATTTATGCATATGGTTCCTCAGATCCTTTAAAGGTTAAAGGTAACTTTCATACTCAAATAAGATACAAAAGTAATGAAATAGGTGCATATTTCTATGTTGTTGAAAACGCAAAAAGTCGGTTTTCTCGCTGTCTTCTTGGGGCTACAACTGCACGGGCTTTGAACATGGTTCACTTTGCTTTCTCCTCTCATTGCAATTCTGTTTCAGAGCAGTTTCCCTCACAGTTTGACGGCAAGATGGGTAAGATAAAGGACACCAAAGTCAGGTTGCACATTGACCAGAATGTCCCTCCTGTTTCCCAGCGCCATAGGCGCATACCTTTTTATGTCCGGAAAAGTGTAGAAACCGAGCTCAAGCGTCTTGAAGACCTTGATGTTATAGAACCAGTCAATGGCCCTACACCTTGGGTGAGTCCAGTGGTGGTTGTCCCAAAGAAAACCTTAGGGGTAAGAGTATGCATTGACATGAGAATGGCGAACAAGGCCATTAGTAGGGAGAAACACCCCATGCCCACTGCAGATGAGCTTATGGCCGATCTGAATTCTTCTACAGTTTTCAGTAAGCTTGATTTGTCAAATTGTCATCAGCTAGAGCTAGAAGAGTCCAGTCGCTATATTACCACTTTCAGCACTCATGTAGGTCTAAGACGGTACAAGCGATTGCTATTTGGGGTCAATGCTGCATCAGAAATCTTCCAGAAGATTATTGCTGATCTGCTAGCAGACATTCAAGGTGTAAAGAACCTTTCTGATGACATTATCATTCATGGTAAAGACCAATCTGATCATGACCGTGCCCTTCAGTTAACATTAGAAAGGCTTAGTAGCATGGGCGCTAAGCTAAACAAAGATAAATGCATTTTCTCTGTTAACAAAATCACTTTCTTTGGACATGTTTTCAGCAGTCTTGGTGTTTCAGCTGACCCAGAAAAGATCAAGGCTATTGTTGGGCGAGCTGCTTCAAAAGACCCTGCTGAAGTAAGGTCATTTCTTGGTATGACTCAGTATATCTCCAGATACATACCTCGCTATGCTACAATTACAGAACCTCTCCGTCGACTTACGCGGAAAGACACTCCCTGGTCTTGGGCTCAAGAAGAGCAAGGTTCTTTTGAGAATCTCAAAACAGCTCTGTCGAGTTCACATGTGATGGTTTATTTCGATCCAAAGAAATCCACAGAAGTCGTAGTAGATGCATCCCCTGTCGGGATTGCAGCTAATTTAGCTCAAGAGGGTAAAGTTGTTTGTTATGCTAGTCGAGCACTTACAGACGTTGAACAGCGATACTCGCAAACAGACCGAGAGATGTTAGCTGTTGTGTATGGGGTAGAACACTTTCATTTGTATCTGTTTGCCTCGGAATTCAAGGTAATTACTGATCACAAACCTCTGCTTGGTATTGTTCATAGTCAGAAGCCTGCTTCTCCACGCATGGAACGTTGGCGTCTTCGTCTCATGCTGTATCATTTCACTCTAGAATATAGGCCAGGCAAAGATGATCTAAATCCTGCAGACTTCATGAGCAGACACCCTTATGATCAGCCTAAGAGAGACAATGCTGCAGAAGCATATGTGGCTTTCATAAGTCAACATGCTGTCCCAAAGGCAATGTCTTTTGATGAGGTTCAAAAGGCAACATCGTCTGATCAAACTCTTCAGAAAGTGATGATTGCTGTTCAGACAGGCAGATGGTGGGATGACCCAGATCTATCACCTTATTCACGTTTCAAAGATGAGTTTGCAGTCTATGATGGTGTAGTCCTAAGAGATCATAGGCTGGTAGTTCCCTCTTCTTTGCAGGACAGAGTCATTGACATTGCACACAACACCCATCAAGGCATTGTCAAAACTTAACAGCTTATCAGGGAAAAAGTGTGGTTCCCTGGTATCGATAGAATGGTTGAGGAAACCATCAAAGCATGCATTCCATGCCAGGCGTCTTATCCTGGATCCACCAAGCGTGAACCAGTTTGCCCGACCCCATTGCCGTCTGAGCCTTGGTCTGAGATTGCCATAGATTTTGCTGGACCATTTCCATGTGGTCAATATGTTCTGGTGGTACTAGATGAGCATAGTCGATTTCCAGAGGTCGAAATTGTCTCTTCTACCTCTGCAAAAGTCGTTTGTCCAAAACTCAGTTCGATATTTGCTAGACAGGGATTCCCGACTGTTGTGAAAACATATAATGGTACCCCTTTTCAAGGACATGAGTTCTCAGATTTTGCCAAAGTGTGTGGATTTAGGCACAGAAGAATCACTCCTTTGTGGCCAGAAGCTAATGGTGCTGTTGAAAGATTCATGGGCACACTGAACAAATTTGTCCGCGCTTCTGTTGCAGGAAATTAAAACTGGAAGGCTGAGCTTGACAGTTTTCTCATGCACTATAGAGCCACTCCCCATGGTGCAACTCAATTGTCTCCCTTTGAGGCTCTGACAGGCAGGAAGATGAGCATAGGTCTCCCTCACATTCCCAAAAAGGAGTCTATCCCCGTCTCAGCTCGCATGCGTCAGAATGCTACATTGAGTAAAAGCAGAATGAAGGAATATGCAGATAAAAAGAGGCGTGTATTGCCATCCTCTCTTTCTCCTGGCTCCCATGTTCTACTTAAGCAACGTAAGGTGAATAAACTTACACCACCTTACAACCCTGATCCCTACACTGTTGTCCAAAAACATGGTAGTATGATCACAGCTGAGCGCAATGGTCATTGCGTTACCCGAAATTCTTCCTTCTTCCGGCCAGTGAATGTCGGACCATCATTTTTCGAAGCAGAGGAAGAAAACGATTACACCAGAAAAGGAGATGGAGATAGTCCTCCAGTAGAAAATAGGTCTAGTCGCAGTCCGTCCCCTGGTCCTGGTCAAAATGAACATGATCTGTGTGATCCTGGTATCACATCAGAACAGGTTAAACTTTCTCCAAGTTCGAGCACCGTGACTGTAGCTCCGAGAAGAAATCCATCTCGTAATGCCGGAATGCCTCAGAGATACAAAGACTTTGTTGTAAAGTGAGACATTCGGGTGTTTATTTTATCAAAATGAAAACCGCAATTTCTTTGAGATTTTACATATTTAATCTAGTCATAAAACTGCATCTAGTCATTCTTCATAGTCATGCATACATTTATCCAGTCCCGAAAGTTAAATAAGAATACTGTTTGAAATTTGATTTTGTACTGTTGTGACACTTGTCTCAAAGATTTTACATTTTTATTATTTATAAAGGGTTAAAGTTCTTTTAATAACAATTGATTGATTTAAAAGAACTTTTATGTTTATATGCTTTCCTCTCAATACAGAAAACATTGATTACTGATATTAACCTTGACACAAGTTTCTGCTATCTTTATAATAAACATGATTATACTTTTGGAAACTTATGAAGCTTTGTTCAAGGTTGGGAGGAATGTTGTGTTTATTAAGTAAATATCACGCTCTAGTAATTCTCACGCTAGACGGAAGTTGTACTTTTCACCATGCGGTTCCACCTTCATCAATAAAACTGAATAAACATCATTACACACGAGCTGTGTCTGTTATTTAACCCCAAGAACATTATATCAATCACTTTCAGTTATATCGCAGCGATGTTTACTTGAGACAGTATTCTAAGCGCTGCCACTCTGGACTATCGAACCGCAGACACGTGGTAGGGTACTCCGCTTGGTCGCATTGTACTGACACCGGGCTAACCAGACCTAGAACTATCCTCTAAATGCGAGGACGTTTTTCTGGTATATTTTTTCAAGTCTTTGATATGATCCGGCCAGGGATCGAACTCAGGACATTCCTCGTGCGAGGCGACCACTCTGCAAACACACTAAGTAGTTTGAATATCAACGCTATATCATATTAACTGACGAATCTGATAACCAACGTGCAAACTTACAGAGATAGAGTAACTTACAGAGATAGAGTAACTTACAGAGATAGAGTAACTTACAGAGATAGAGTAACTTACAGAGATAGAGTACATCGTTTGGTTGCATGCTTAACTTGAGCTCAACAGAATAAATGTATTTAATTTTACTTATTTCAATAAATTTGGTTCACTGTTCTCGTGTTTTACATGTGCAGCAGCATATATATATAGGTCGCGCGTGCGCCGGTGTAAGGAAGTATTTTGACCCCCCATAGAAAATTTCTCTCCCCCCCCCCCCCCCCCCCCCCCCCCCCCACCCCCGGTCGTTCTTTTATAGAAAAAACGATCCCCCGGTCAATATTTTATATAGTAAAATGACTACCCGGTCAATATTTTATATAGTAAAATGACTCCCAGGTCAATGTTTTATATAGTAAAATGACTACCCGTTCATTACCTACTCGTATTTACGGTTTCTTTTGTATCATAGTGTCATTTGCGTTTAAATACATGTTTTGCTATCTTCCATAAATATGCTTTACATGAATAAACAAATGCACAATTAAATGCATACTTTTATCTGATTTTGCTTTTATACATGCACTGTCTATAACGTTGAACCATTTTTTATGAAAATGCAATATGACACCCACAGCGGGTGTCATAATAATACTTCTGACAAACAAGACTTTGTGACACCTGAGATAAAGTTTTGGAAGTATTTATACTTGTATACCATAATAGCACAGCTGTTCTGTATTCATTTTGTAGAAAATTACTACTACTAACATGCGAACTGTCAGGGATATTAATTTTTACTGAATTTTGTTCATTTTAGGAGGGTATAGTGACTATATTTCTAAAGTCACCATTCAACATTTTTGCGATGCTGCAAGTTAATTTATTATAATTATCTCCATTGAAACTACTGTAGTTCCTTTTGACAATCATGGTCAATAAACATGGACAAGTAATTTAACTAAATAAAAAATTAGCGCTCATATATAGAGTCCATATACTACAGAAAGTTGACCTTCTTGGAATATGTCTGAAAAGCACCTTCGTCTCTACATTTCAGCGAATTTTGTATAAAAAGCGATCATGTACATCTTTAAAAATAGATATATTTAGTATAATCTACAATTTTACTGGAGTTAAAGTTGCGTAGATAGTCACAGTGTGGTTTTCGATTGATGTGTACGCTATTAAAGTAAAATTGACACGAAAATGAAATCAAGTTGCGGTGGTGTAGCGGCGAGCAAAGTGGACTGGTAATCAAAAAATCAGGGTAAGGCCTTATTTTCGTGTTTGACATTTTTAACATTAAGTAATAAATTATGGCTGGTTCGAGCCCCGTAGGGACCTCGACCATATGGCTCTTAAATGTGATAAATTTGGCACTGTCTTACGGAGGATAGGGGTCTGGTAGTGGTAAGAAACCCAGGAACGATGGCTATACAAACTGTCTGCCTGTATATGACTGAAATATTGTTGACCAACGGGCGTTGAATTATTAACAAACAAACAAACAAGCAAGCAAGCAAGCAAGCAAGCAAGCAAGCAAGCAAGCAAGCAAGCAAGCAAGCAAGCAAGCAAACAAACAAACACACACACAAACAAACAAACAAACAAACAAACAAACAAACAAACAAACAAACAAACAAACAAACAAACAAACAAACAAACAAACAAACAAACAAACAAACAAACAAACAAACAAACAAGCAAGCAAGCAAGCAAGCAAGCAAGCAAACAAACAAACAAACAAACAAACAAACAAACAATAAATTATGCCCCCACTGTGATGAATAAGACTTCCATATTTGTTTGCTCCCGTCCATCCGTCCGTCCTAGCATCTGTTCGGATTTTTTTTTTACCCTGCATATCTTGACCAGTTTCTTCACAGAGTCCCAACACTTTACAGAAATATTGGTCATCGTGGGTTATGTATCCGTGTTTTCGCATGACACCTTGCAATCTGTACGGGGTAAGTTATACTCCTTAACGGAAATGCTATACAGGGTTTTAGAGATGAAACCCGGACAGACAGACGGACAGATGATACTGCCAAAACTAATATGCGAGTTTTACGCTCTGTAATTCTTCTCATTAATATCTGTCTGTGATTCAAGTTTCATTGAAATCACTGGAATTATTCTCCGGGCGACGGACGGACGAATAGACAGACGGACGGACAGGCAAAGCGGCAACTATATGCTTTCCTATAATTCTGTTATACAGGTCAATTCGTCCCTCCAGGCTTCGACAGTGGTGCGTTAATGGTGTTTTTGATGGGTACTATCAGCTCAATTATGGACTCCATCGGCGACTACTACGCATGCGTGAAGATATGTGAAGCACCGCCTCCTCCTAAACACGCCGTCAACAGAGGTACGAGTATTTGATAATTAAGTTGTCACAATTTAATCGTTTGAACAACTTGAATTTCTCTATCAAGACTACTTACTGCTTGATAGTTCTATATGTATATCAGAACTCTTTGCAAACCCACATTAAAATTGAATTAAAACAAACTTAACCTTTTAAGTAATATCTTTGCAATGGAAACTAAGATTCGTTATTCCTCTATTATGTGTAATGCTTTTAAATTGGGTTAACGCCATTTTCAACACATTTCAGGTTATATATGCTATATCCAGTTGTATTGGTGGAGGAAGACTTCGGAATGAATCTGAGTAGAACCACCGTCATTCCGTAAGTAACTGGCAAACTTTCTCAAACCATGTTTTTGAAGCGAGCGGGACTCGAATCTACGATCTTAGCAATAAAAGGTCAGTGACCTTGAGACGGCGTGTTAGATCACTCGGCCATGGAGGACACCTTTAGTATGTGTAAATATCTTTCATTGAAAACACCAAATTTAAAAAAAGGGTGAATCTATTGTTGTTTAAGAGAATATTTATTGTGTAAACATATGTACTTTTTATATTAATTATATGTTATCAGCGGTCCTCCTTGGCCGAGTGGTTAAGGGCGCCGTCTCAAGATCACTTACCTCTCACCGCTATGATTGTAGGTTCGAGTCTTTCTCGCTCCCGCAACCGTATGTTAGAAAGTTTGCCAGTTTCTTTTGGAATGACGGTGGTTCTACTCATAATCATTGTGATGTCATTTTACACCAATAAGACATATAATTTGAAATATGTCGTTAAACCCCATTCCATTCAGTATCCATATGTTAATAAGTATCGTTGTGGAAGGCATAATTAGTTTCATTGGAGGCTGGAGCGGATCCGGTCACGGCACATTATTCAACATATGAATCGATAAAAATGATAACAGATCTTAGATGACAATATATTCAATGTTAACAATTGCATCTTAAGGGCCTTAGATTTATAAACATTTATACATGTAGTGGTTGACAAGGATGCATTGGCATTTAGACTACATTTAAATGTACTCCCTGTACCCCTCCCCACCCACCCACATACTTTGTAACGTTCTCCGACGATTGGTCTACGTGTTTGGACACATCACTAACCGTTGTTTCACTTGGTATCAATATAGCGCGATTAGAACTCATGGATTAGTTTAATAAAAATATGCTCATAAATTGTCTCTTATTTCAAATTAACGTAAATAATTTTGAATTAAGATAATATTTCTGTGTAACAAAATAAATTTGACACGTGACCTGATTATCAGAGTCAGCTAATAACAACGTATACATATTGTATAGACGTATATCGGTCAGGCAGTGTATGTTTGTTAAATGTATAGCTAGACAGATAGGGATAAAACATTTTAAAAATATTTTTACATATTCGATTTTACGTCATTTTAACGTTTATTTCTTAAAAAATCCGTTGGGAAATGAGTGTTAATGGCGTTTATAATTGTAAAACTAATCATATTTTACCATTAACCTGCTTTGTTCATGTTTGCATCGTTAGATATCGAGCGACACGTTAGTTCAATGAATTTCTTGAGATACACGTGTGGTATGTGGTTATATTGTATAAATAGACGGGTAGAAACCTAAGTCTCTTGTCAGTTTGCAAATTCCAACATTGCGAAATATTATTACAGAGTATACAACTTTATAATTGACCACTACCTGCGGTATCTGAGTGAGTACTTTCAAGAAGTTTAGTAATATAAATGTCTGATATCTAAATTTCGACGTAAGCAGATCTAAGTTAATTTTTGTATGAATTGTTGATAAATAATCAGACTAGAATGTGGTGAATTTCATTTCATATCCGCAGTATTGAGAGTTGTTTAATAGGATAAAGGCCGAGGAACCTGGGAACGTATTTTGAGATGTTTGTATTGTGTTTATAACGAAGTTTTGAAGTGTAATATATTATGTAATTAGATTATGTTAAGTTCATTCTGTGTTTTTGCAAAGCAAATAGATACACAATTTTGTCCGTCAATATTTATATTGTAAGATGTTGCAATATGTAGACCAGGAAACTTGATAGACGATGGTAAGAAATGAATGTACTGTTATGATATATTTATGAAACTACCATGAAATAGTTCGATGGTAAATGACAAACATAATACTATTGCATATTGAGTAAATAGTAAATATATATTTATATGTGTGTGTGTGTGTGTGTGTGTGTGTGTGTGTGTGTGTGTGTTTCTGTCTTTGTCTTTCTCTATCTCTCACTTTCTCTCTTAAAATATACTTCTTATTGCCCTCCCCCTACAACATCCCCTCATTCAAATCCATATGAAATGAATTAGACATGTTGGATTGTTCTATAGTATTTTATGGAAGAAATAAAACAATTCATAGATGAATATTGTTATATATTCCATGACGTATCAAGTTTACAATTAACACACAAATACACTCTGTCAGATATATATGGCATTGATATTGTCACTGTATATCTTGAATATTTCCTGTTGAGTTTTTAGGACTAGTTCAGCCAGTAGCTGTGCTCTGATAGTTTCACCATTTCTTCACGGTTCGAGGATATTAATTAAATTACCAAACACATCTTAATATATGTACTTAAATACGTAAAAACTTTAATCAAAGCAAAAACGTCCAAATGATCATAATTCCAGACTGACACTATAAAACTGTATTTGGTTTCAATGACATAAGTTAATACCAATTCATTTTAGCTCAATTGCGAAGAAAACCAAGAGTTTATATGAACCTCTCTCGAGTCCGATTCCTTGGTAGAACCAGTACTGAGTGTTGTTGCCTGGGTAAAACCAGAACTGAGTGTTGTTGCCTGGGTAGAACCAGAACTGAGTGTTGTTTCCTGGGTAGAACCAGTACTGAGTGTCCTGGGTAGAGCCAGTACTGAGTGTTGTTGCCTGGGTAGAACCAGAACTGAGTGTTGTTGCCTGGGTAGAACCAGAACTGAGTGTTGTTTCCTGGGTAGAACCAGTACTGAGTGTCCTGGGTAGAGCCAGTACTGAGTGTTGTTGCCTGGGTAGAACCAGAACTGAGTGTTGTTTCCTGGGTAGAACCAGTACTGAGTGTCCTGGGTAGAGCCAGTACTGAGTGTTGTTTCCTAGGTAGATCCAGTACTGAGTGTTGATTCCTGGGTAGAACCAGTACTGAGTGTCCTGGGTAGAGCCAGTACTGAGTGTCCTGGGTAGAGCCAGTACTGAGTGTTGTTTCCTGGGTAGAACCAGTACTGAGTGTCCTGGGTAGAGCCAGTACTGAGTGTTGTTTCTTAGGTAGATCCAGTACTGAGTGTTGATTCCTGGGTAGAACCAGTACTGAGTCTCCTGGGTAGAGCCAGTACTGAGTGTCCTGGGTAGAGCCAGTACTGAGTGTTGTTTCCTGGGTAGAACCAGTACTGAGTGTTGTTTCCTGGGTAGAACTAGTACTGAGTGTCCTGGGTAGAACCAGTACTGAGTGTTGTTTCCTGGGTAAAATTAGTATTGAGTGTCTCATAAGCCCAATCAACAGGGGTAACACTATAATAAACAAACAAACACTTTACTTTACTAGTTAATTTTCAAACGTTGCTTTTAAAAAGCATCCAATGGCTAGGTCTTATAAACGATGTGGCAATTAAAGTTAATGAATGTGTAAGTTTGGTTCCGTGTACAGGGTACTAAATACACGGGTGGTACCAAATCCCGACAAGGTTCCGGCTGACACAGTGAATTCCCGGCTGCATTAATTGATGGATATATTATTTTTAAAAACAACAGTTAAAAATTACTGTTTTCCAAAACTTGTGAATGTTCGGTGATATATCTTATTCTGACGACGTGCTGAAAACATGTTACACCGGTAAACTATCTTTATAGTCAGTCTGTTGTATCGAGTAAAATACAACTGTAGCTGTTTAATTTTGTTATTATTTCCATTGTTATGGGTTCAGCATATAATAATAATTGAGTAAATACATCGTTATTTGAAAGGTATTTACATTAACTCGGTTGGAATCTGTCAGAAACGATGATAATTTGTCAAAAAATATCATTTTCAAGACCTCATTTAAGCAAGGAATTTTAGAAAATTCCTTGATAAAAGGCATTATCATTATTTTTCTTGATTAAATATGCAAAGAACAATTCATAGTGATCTCAATTAGTGTATTAAAACGTCACAATCAACTATTACACAAACGCATTTGAATTTTCATTTTAATATCGATAGCAGTTTGTATATTCCCATGATGCACTGTTTAGAAAAACAATAGCGACCTCCACGTGGCGAATGCTGTGTTGTTTTAACACTTGATCGTGACGTTTCAATATGACAGCGCCCAAAGTCCATTTCTTAACTGGCCCTTATATAGGGTTCGGTCGCTCATGCGACCTAACCAACAAATATAGATATAGATATAACACTCTTTTTTTTATAAAAATATATCAAATTAAACCAACTGTCAATTAACATTGAAATAATTCTTTGTGGAAAATGTTAGTCAACAAAATACAATTAAAACATCGCAATCATAACACAAAATTAAAATAAGAAATCAGGAGAACTAATTCAGTAAATCAAAATGATATTCTTGAATCAATTAATAAATAAACACGTTTATATGATGGAGCAGCCGCAGCAACACTGCTGGGGGTAGTCTGGAGCGTGCACTTTCCTTTCCTTTCCGAACACCCAGAAACGGTAGCTTCCTTGATCCCAACTGTAATCAACTTCCGTTACAGGTACCCCGCGCAATTTTTGTCTCTGGAAAAACAAACGTGAATTTTAGAGTAATGCTAATGGCTGTGAGAGTTGAAATAATAATTTACTTAACAGCATGAACAACAACAACAACAGCAACAACAAAACAGCAACAACAAAGAATGATAAAAAACTACTACTACTACTACTGCTACTGCTGCTACGGCTACTACTACTTCTACTACTACTACTACTACTACGATTTCTACTACTACTTCTACTACTACTATTACTACTACTACTACTACTACTACTACTACTACTACTACTACTACTACTACTACTACTACTACTACTACTACTACTTCTACTACTACTACCGCTACTACAACTATTTTTACTACTACTACTACTACTACTACTACAACTACTGCTGCTGCTGCTGCTGCTGCTGCTGCTATTATTGCTTCTACTGATAATGATACAACTAACTGTGCTACTACTACTACTGCTGCTGCTGCTTCTACTACTACTACTACTGCTACTACTACTGGTACTGCTATTACTACTACTTCTACTACTACTACTACTACTACTACTACTACTACTACTACTACTACTACCACCACCACCACTACTACTACTACTACTACTACTACTACTACTACTACTACTACTGCTGCTGCTGCTATTATTACTACTACTAATAATGATATAACTAACTGTGCTTCTACTACGTCTACTACTACTTCTACTCATACTACTACTACTACCACCACCACCACTTCTACTACTACTAATAATAATATAATATAATATAATTTTATTATATAATTATCATCACATAAACTATAAAGTACTGTTACACATGAAGAAATACAATTAATACCGCCGTAGATAAACTTTACTTATGATGTATTAGCCACAAAAATGCCGTTACATGCCTGCATCTATTTGTAGGTGTATTGTGACAGTACAATAAATTAACCTTTGTTTCCTCTTCCAGTTTACCACTATATTAATGCTATTTATTGGTGAAATAAAAAAGAAATGTATAACATTGTGAACGAGGCTGTATGTCTTCACCAAGGAACTAGTGGAATTTACCAAATATGGCACGATGCGGCACCTGTGAGCATGGTTGGTAGTTGGATATTTGAATAAAGCAGTACCGACCAGTTGCCAGTTGGGGATTCGGATTCGTTATTTATTTTCGACAATTCAATTTCAATAACAGACTCGTGTTTATATGTTTAAAAATATATAATCAATAGAAAATGGATGTATGATTTGAAATTCGAAATCGAATCCCCAACAGGCAAGTGGTTGGTTATTGGCGATTTGGCTGAACACCCAACTGGAAAATTTGAATCACCTTCTAGTGAATATACTCAATGTATTTAAGGAACAGCCAACCAGATGCCTGTTTGGGATTTGGATTTTATTTTAAATAGCTAATTTATCTTCATCAATCGAAATTGAAAGACATCACTCCCGTTGTTGAGAGTTATTCGAATATCCAACTACCAACTGCCATCTACCTACCTACTTACATTCATCTTGTGAGCTAGATATATCTGTATTTTTTGTTTATTAAGATAGTGTATGTATTGGTATAGGTACACTATTTTATTATTTTTTAAGAATGTGGTTTAACACCATTTTCAACACATTTCAGGTGGCATCTGCAGTTGTATCGATGAAGAAAGACTTCAGAATGAATCTGAGTAGAACAACCGTCTTTCCGCAAGTGACTGGCTAACGTTCTCAGATAAAGTTTTTCGAGCGAACGGGACTCGAATCTACGATCTTAGCGGTGAGAGGTAAGTGATCATTACTCAGCCGCTCGGGATCCTTTCTTTTATTTGAGTTGTAGGCATTTTCAATACATGTTTTATACATACAACTGAACTACTGGGCTGGTCATTTAAGGAAAGCTGATAGCCGAACATCGTATACCTGTAAATGGATATGTTCTTTTGGCCATTTGTCCCGATGGATATCAACAAGCTTCTTTGAGTTTTGATTGATCTTCTCCTCTGGGCATCCCTGGATGGGAAAAACCTGAAAAGAACATTTGCGACTTACAACGTTTGCATCATCAATAATTTAAAGACTTAAGTTTAAAGTTATGTATTTAACTGCGATTGCAAAACAAGTTACTATAACTTATATAAATCACGCTCGAAGTTTTCCTGGGTAGAACCAGTACATGCACTAATCGTATGCAAAAAAGGTATTGTTCAAGGACACCACACATAGCCGTGAGTGAGGATCGAACCCACAACACTCCGATCATGGGTTCGATACTCTACCACTGGACCACGCGCTCAACACAAAAGTACACTTTTAAAGACTCTTCCCTATTGTATTTCAAGTGTAACTAAACAGAAGTTGATGCCAATACTAGTACGTCAAGAGTTAAAGAACACGAATAAAAAAGTGGAGAAAAAACAAACACTGGATGATCTCACATTCATTAGATAAACATTTTGATATACTAGCTTAATATGTATTATCGACGAGGATACAAGAGATGAGATTCATTTATGTTCAAAGAGAAGAAAAAGAAGTTAAGAGGAAAACCGTGAAGAAGAAAAAAATAAGAAAAAGAAACTATGAAGAAAGCAGTAATATTATAGACAGAAAAAGAAGATTGTGATGATTAAGAAGAAGAAGAAGAATAAGAAGAAGAAGAAGAAGAAGAAAAGGAAGAAGAAGAAGAAGAAGAAGAAGAAGAAGAAGAAGAAGAAGAAGAAGAAGAAGAAGAAAAAGAATGAAAAGAAAAAATAGAAGAAGAAAGAACTTAACTGACCATTGGCAACTCCTCTTCGAATATGACATCTCCCTTTACCTTGGCCACCAATTCATCCGGCATGTCGCTTGTCTCCAAAATGTAGTCGTCGTCATGGTTTTTACTGTCAGATAAACAGAAGAAAACACCATATACATAGCGATATTTAAACAGTAGTTAATATACGACGGCACCATCGCTAAACTGTACTTTAAAAAACAACATGGCCCTCTAATACTGATATATAGCGGGCAATAATATATAACAGAAGCACTTCGTGCGATATTCTACGATCGATAGTCTATAAGCGATATTTCACAATCGGTGCTCTGCGGGCAATATATACAATATGATATTCCACTAAAGGCATATAATATTTGTGAATATTTTATCGATAAGCTCTATAAGCGATTTCATATTGTATTATAATTTGTTTTTAGAGAAAATTCCTTTATATTGAGAATATTGCATATGGTGAGCCCTAGTGCTATAAATCCATAGATAACATTTCACTGTAGATAATCTGTGTGCGATATTTCATAAAATACTTTACCGAAATGTAATGAAATCCGTTATCGATATTTCATTAAAACCTTTATCGATATGTCATGAAATTTTTTTATCGATATTTCATAAAAAAAAAAAAACTTTATCGATATTTCATTTCTGTAATTCTTTGTACGATAACAAAGGTGTTGAAACTTGATCCAAAACTTTCAATGAGATATTATACTAGTCGGAACAACTAACCCGCCACCTGACATTTTATGTATTTTTTCAACTGAACGGAACAGCTAACAAAAAATATCAAAGAAATATCCTTGAAATTTGCACTTTAATAAGAAAGCACATTTAGGATATAAGAATGACCTAGTCTGTATTGTCAAATTTAACGTTATTATTCTAATTTCATGATTATTGAAATGGGTACATCACTCAGTTATTGGAAATACAAACTCGGCTGGTTAGCTGTTTCGTCCAGTACATAAAACACGACTACTAAATCATTAGCTCGGTGCATACGTGTATACTAATCTTATAACTCTTCACAAATACATAATAGATCCATACTTACAATTCGACCTTAAGTTGAATAAAACATCTCAGTTTTTTGTATCCGTCGCAATCGTCACACGTGACACGGCCATCTCCCCCACAGTCGTTACAACTAAATAAAATATATAACAATTACGTTGTTGTTGTTCTTGCATGGTGTTTATCGTTTTTTAACATTTTTATTCTAGTCATATCGTAACGGTGTCTATTTGAAACAGTATTCTAAGCGTTGCCACATGCCGCAGACACATGTTATTATACCCCCACCCAGTCACAATACATGTACACTGACACCCGGCCGACCAGACCTAGAATTGACCTTGACGGGGATCAAACCCACGACCTTCCACAAGCGCTGGGGATGCCCTACCAATAGACAACTGCTGCAGTACTATATATCAAATTATATTAGTTACTATGATGCCAGTCAATGCATACGTATTTATTTATTTTGATACTATCAGAGGATGTGAAAGACACTGCATGAACTATTTTCTATGTAAACTGTATAGTTCTATGTTGTTTTTGTAAGAAGAGAAACAAATCGTCACATTTAAATTTTAAAGAACATGTCGGTGATGTTAAGGTTTAGTTTACTTGGTGAACATTTTGTGAATAGAAAAAATGGAACTACCTCGTTTGCCCGGTTCCAAGACAAATCCAACAAACTTGGTCGTCTGTGTTTCCGCTACCGTCACAAACGTCACATTCTACCTTACCCCACCCATCGCAATCATCGCAGGTCTCCCAGCCGCGACCTTTGCAATCCTTGCATTTCTGAAACGGAAATAACGTTGTTCTATAAGAGAATTGTTAGTTTAATACCGTCCTCTGAAATACTTTATTTTCATTGCAATGACAAATGACATATTTTAAATTTCAGAGTACATTCCAAGATCGCAGACAAGAGCAGTTAGGCTGTTAGCCCCTGATAGCATAAAATGACGCTTAATATTCAAACGAATCAAAGATTTTGAATGATCTTCCAGTAGCTGAAACTTTAGCAAAGCAAATAGTATAAATTGCGTTTCATTTATTTTAAACGTTTATTTTTTCAAAGGGAAGATCAATAGTCACGACTTAGTAGTCACTTGTTTTATTGTCAACGCTGGTATTGCGGGTATAAACTGAGAGTTTCCGAATTCTGTGCTGAACACTCCTGCATATGTTTCCAAATATAGTAAGAGAAATTTCGGCCTTTCTCAACATAAAATGTGGCCACCAAAGCTCAGTCTATAATATATAACTAATGCTTCACCAGTTTAATGTTGAATGTTATGATTGGCAGCGGACTGTACCCACCTTCACCTTTGACGTATGCGGAACCTCGAACTTAATCTTATCATCTTTAAAGGGTTTTTTATAAGGACATTCTATGTTCCAAACTGCTGGCGGTGCACCATTTTCTGGACCGTCCACGTAACCGCCCTTGTAAGGTTTCTTCTTTTTCTTCGTGCTCCGAGATTCTGTGAACGTCTCCAGGGTATACTTAAATGAAAGAAGTATATGTATACATTTTAAAACGGATGCATTAAAGCTTAATTTAGCCATACAACCAATCAGATTCACCATCCAACTTACTTTGTTTTCGCTATAAAGCAGCCTGGTGATCAAGATTTTAGACTGGTTTCATTAAAACTACATTTGATTTCTTTGGTATAAATTACAAACTAGATAAATAATCAGTAAAATTTTAGTTAAGATTTTAAGTATTTAAGTAAAATGTTTGTGAAATAGACGTCAACTGACATTGTTTAAAGCATTTACATCAAACAAAACTACTTGTTATTCGATCATGATACTGGAGTGTTCATTAACATACGTGCAGTGCAGTCTGAGGTGTCTTATTTTTTATTTCCAACTCTATGGACGGTTTGCTTCCATAACAGAAATTTCCGTCTACAAAATGTTTCAAAGCATCTTGACATTCTTTATCGGATAAATGTTTCGTGCTGTAATGAAAGAACATTTGACAAAAGTTATGCTTAAACAACTGATAAAACCCGCTTGTCGTGTTGCTTTAATTTCAAACTCGTTTTTTATAAGTAAATTAAAATACATGTATAAGCTCTTTAATTAATTTTGTAAATTTATGACTTGACGACTATTCTAATGGTGTTTATTTATTTCATATTGAAGAAAACCCATGTTACTGTTTAACGGAACAGCTAACCAGCCACATGTAACAGTTCAACAGAACAGCTAACCAGCCACATGTAACAGTTTAACGGAACAGCTAACCCGCCACATGTAACAGTTTAACGGAACAGCTAACCCGCCACATGTAACAGTTTAACGGAACAGCTAACCCGCCACATGTAACAGTTTAACGGAACAGCTAACACGCCACATGTAACAGTTTAACGGAACAGCTAACCCGCCACATGTAACAGTTTTACAGAACAGCTAACCCGCCACATGTAACAGTTTAACAGAACAGCTAACCCTCCACATGTAACAGTTTAACGGAACAGCAAACATGCCACATGTAACAGTTTTACAGAACAGCTAACCCGCCACATGTAACAGTTGAACAGAACAGCTAACCCGCCACATGTAACAGTTTAACAGAACAGCTAACCCGCAACATGTAACAGTTTAACGGAACAGCTAACCCGCAACATGTAACAGTTTAACGGAACAGCTAACCCGCCACATGTAACAGTTTAACGGAACAGCTAACCCGCCACATGTAACAGTTTAACGGAACAGCAAACATGCCACATATAACAGTTTAACGGAACAGCTAACACGCCACATGACATTTTTCATGTATATTTTCGTAATGTATCAAAGCAATTTTTCATGAAATTTGGAGTTGAAAAAGAATGAACATGAAGGCTATGTAAAGATACACAATGGTCTGTTAGTGTTGTATACAAGCACTACTACTTAATTTTACGTAGATATTGGAAATACAAAATTGGCGGGTTAGCTGTTCTGTTCAGTTAAACTTGTGCTTTTCTCCATATAAAGTGTTTTACAATCATATATTATGCATGTGATTGTTTTTACAGTTTTTCGTTCTTTGAATGGAGTTTAACCCCATGGTATATTCATTTTAACATAGCTGGATTTGTTTCTCAAATAAGGTTTTTGGTCTGAACTGGGCTTAAACCCACAACCCCAACGATGAGAGGTACGTGGTATTGGGCGACAGCATCGTATCACACTCTATCACGGAAGATCCTTAAGAAGTTGCACTCAACCTTAACACTAGGGACCGTAACAAACGTTATGGAGCGTAACACACGCTAGGGACCGCAACACACGCTAGGGACCGTAACAAACGCTAGAGAACGCAACAAACTCTAGGGACAGCAACAAACGTTAGGGACCGTAACAAACGCCCGTAACACACGCTAGGGACCGCAACAAACGCTAGGGACCGTAACAAACGCTAGGGACCGTAACACACGCTAGGGACCGCAACAAACAATAGGGACCGTAACAAACGCTCGGGACCGCAACAAACGCTAGGGACCGTAACACACGACAGGGACCGCAACAAACATTACGGACAGTAACAAACGCTAGGGACCGCAACAAACGCTAGGGACCGTAACACACGCTCGGGACCGCAACAAACGCTAAAGACCGCAACAAACTCTAGGGACCGCAACAAACGCTAGGGACCGTAACAAACGCCCGGGACCCCAACAAACGATAGGGTCCGTAGCATACGCTAGGGACCGCAACAAACGCTAGGGACAGTAACAAACGCTAGAGGCAGAAACAAACGCTAGGGACCGTAACAAACACTATGGACCGTAACAAACGCTAGATGAAGTAACAAACGCTAGGGACCGTAACAAACACTAGGGACCATATAAACTCTATGGACCGTAACAAACGCTAGAGAAAGTAACAAACGTTAGGGACTGTAACAAACACTAGGGACCGTAACAAACGCTAGAGGGAGTAACACACGCTTGGGACCACAACAAACATTAGGGACCGTAACAAACGCAATGATTGTAACAAACGCTAGGGACAGTAACAGTACGCTGATTGGTCAGTTGCTTCAGTGGAAAATGAAACACGTCCCATTTTCGCTATACTATAAGAAATAGTTTCCCTATATCTATTTATCTGCGGTTTGCTAGTGGTTGTATTCGGATCGTTTGACCCTATGGTAGTATGATTACCAGTGAATACTTACTCTGGGAAATCTATCTTTGCAGGTTCACCCGATGGTCCCTTGGCCGGTGGCGGCGCTGCCTCATCTAAAATATTTGCATACGTCATATCACAACTGTGCTTTATTTCTATGAAGACATTCGTATCATTACATTCATAAGTATGACATAACTGATGTCAATATTGAGCGTACAGTCATGAACATCGACATAAATCATGCCAACGAGTCTATAAGTCTCACTTACCAATTACCTCCCCTTAGATACGGTAGCAATATTATTGCGCTCAAGAAATTAGAACTGTGTAAATCGGTTGGGCATTGTTTTTGTTGAAAATACTTAAAAATGTCATATTTCTTTATACATGTGAGACCATTGGGACATTTTCATGAGTTCTGCCAAGTTTGGATGACACTAGGTACTGCTGGATAAAGATATAACAGTTTAAAGATGAGACGTGATACACTGCCACAAATAAGCAGGATTGTCAAACATGAAGGGGTGTCCTCAAAACACCAAAACACCAAAACTGTGAAAAAGCAAACTGGTCAACCTCATGTTTTTTTGCCTGCATATTTTGACTAACAGAGGACTTTCTATGGAAACAAGACTTTAGAAACAAACTTTTTAGAACCATTGGCAACGTGTTCAGTGTTCCAGAAGTGCATCTCCCTATATGTAGAACAGTACAAAATCCATTTGTGTGTGTGACAGACGCAAAGCATATATAATGCCCATATCTATGAGTGAACTATGTTAAGAAAATAAAAATCATGCGCAATCACTGAATATCAAGGGAAATCTTATAAAAGTAACAAAAAAACAACAACAAAAAAACAACAAAAAAACAACAAACAAAAAAACAAAACAAAAACACACAAATAAAACGACTCATGACACGATTTTTGTTGTTTAAAACGTAAACTAAAATAAACAAGTATACAAGAATTTAACTATAACATACCAAGTTTACAAAAAAACTATCTGAAAATAACATAACTAGCTTTAAACACTATGTTGGAAATTAGTATTTTCTTTAAGACAAGCGTCTTAACAAGTTCTTTGAAAAAAAATAGTTTTATAGTAATATATCAGCATGCTATCGTAAATATGTTTATTTCTGTATTTATTTTTTGCTTATTACAAATTATGTTTTTATGTGACAAATATCTCACATATTATGTGCAATAACTTTCGTTGAAATACAATATTTTATAATACTTAAACATCAGCTGTTATGGAGGTTTGTTTGTCTCAGCCAATCAAATCGTATTTCCTGATTCAAACATTTTTTTGCACAAAGTGTCAAGACGCTTGTCTTTTAGAAAAGCAAGCGTTTCATACGATTGAGGCAATCTACAGGTAGTCTCACAATCAAAAGCGGACAATTCGCTAAGATAAATCGCCGAAATATTGCATAGTAAGTAATGACCGATGCAAAAAAAGAATAAATCAGACCGAGAAGATTGACCCAATCAACAATACTTACTGTTAACACGAAATCCACCACCTTCGTATCCCGGAACGTCATCAAAATCCGGATTTTCTCTGTCAGCCTTGCCTTTCTTTGTTTTCTTTTCTTTTTTCCCTTTCGGCGGTTTGTCCCCTCGCTTCTCCCTTTCTTCATCTGCACCGGCTTTCCATTCTGAAAGAAAATAATCATTTGCTATTCTGAGCTGTCATAATATTATTAAGATTTCGCATAGCTTGTCCCATATCTAACACGTGCGTATGTCACCTTAGTGAAATTTCGATATCGTTACAGTGGTCTATTTGTGTGTGGGTGTGCGTGTGCGTGTGCGGGGGGAGGGCGCGTGTGGGTTTGTGTGTATGTGTGTTGCGGATGAGGTCTGATTGTTTGTATGAGATAGCTGAATTTCCTGTCCCCTTCATTGGTGTATACATATGTTGGGATTTGGTTCGTCTTACTGTAATTTATAGAACACTTACCGTATATATGCAAAATAGAAGTGCTCTTTGTAAATTCAATCAATATTGATTGATTGATTGATTAAATACTTAGCGTCATGTTTACTATGATGCCATCGAAGGCTATCAGACGATCAGTTAACCTAACCATTGTTTCCTGGGGTCCTGAAAGGTTAACTAGTACTCGAGCACACGCCATCTCAGCAAGTAACTGATAACTTCCCCACTTGAATCAGCGGTGAGAGACGAATGATAATGAGACACAATGTCGTATATCAATCATCACGACGATTAAATATAAAACATAAATAGAATGGGGATTTCGTTTCAAGTTTACCACTCGATTTTAGATATTAATTTTATCAAGTTTTGTGGATTTGACATACCAAATCATTAATTTTAAAAATAATTTTATTTTTAGGCAGTTAAAAAGTGTTTTTCTTGATATACTGCCTTTGAAGTAGAATGAGATAAAATGAGATCTTAATTGAAGATGGAATTCAATATAAGGGAGACCAATCTTTCATAACTATTGTATTGCTATATATTTACAGTGATATAAACGATACTATATTTGACAATCAACTTAACATATAATTACATTATGTATAAACTATTCAGATACATATTCATAAAGCAAAATAATCGATTTTTATCTTTTGAATTAAGTTCGTCGGTTCGTTGGGCTGATCTTCGAGACGGCATTGTAACAGAGGCGACGCTATAACAGGCATGTCACAGGGCACATGACATTACACAATCCACCGCACTCGGCGGATAACAATGCCGGTCTTTATTTAATTATAGCCCAATTGTTATCTATTCAGTTAAACTTGAATCTCAAAGAAACTGGTAATTAGTGTACCCAACGTTTACGCACGTGGTTACAGTATAAACATTATATTGATGGTTACACGCTGCTCTATTTTCTTACTGGTTTATATGTAGATAAAATAATGTTGCGCCGAAAACTTGACATCAACTATTCTTTAATACTATGGTTATACATACACATGCGTAAGCAAACCAAACATAGGTTGGGTTCAATGTACATGTATTTTAACAGAATTAAGTATATGCGTACGCCGACCCCGGTGTGCGTACCCCCCCCCCTCCACCCCCCCCCCCCCCCCCCCCCCCCCCCCCCCCCCCCCCCCCCCCCGCTATTCATAAAAGTGTGCAGTTCGGTGTCAAGTGTCGTTTTCAATAACTTTCAGTCATATCGCCACTGTGGTGCGAAAGTATCGTACCTGACATTTTTAAAAAAAAAACAGACGAAAGAAGATATGCCTCATTACCATAATTGAGAAAAATAAACCTGAAAGTATTCTAGTGCAATCTCTCTTTATGTTTTTGATATGTATTTACATTTCAGTTTCTTCATATTCCCTATATTTTGCAACAAAAGTTGGATGGTGATCTTGTATATTTGACAGTTCGGAAATTTTCATATCAATTATTTTGATTATAACTGTAGTTAAGTACATGGATTAATGTAAATCCACCGATCCAATTTGTTTATTTGAATATTTAACCTCATTATTTTTCATCGAGATCAGTTAACCTGTCCACAGTTTCCTTGGGTCCAGGAAGGCTAAGCAGAACTCGAGCACACCCGTCTCCGCAAGTAACAGACAGCCTTCCCACTTACAACTAATAACTTATAATTTCCCACTTAAATGAGCGACAGGACACTGGACTACCGACTGAGCTAACCGGCTCCAGGTCAAATGATCCAGCAACGTCAAAACAAAAAATATATGAAAACCATAAAAAGGTAAGATGGAATGAGATGTTTTTAGCCTGTTGATATAGTTTTATGTAAAATTAACTAATTTCTAAATCATTTGAAAGAACACAAACCTAAGAATTCTACTCTTGATAAATTTGTAAATGGAACAAACCTTTGTATCGGATACAAAACAATATTGATACCATTAAAGTTTAGATGAGACGAAATAATACTGTGTAGACTTCAAAAATGATACTGGTGGTCTGGAAG
Organism: Panopea generosa; assembly: GCA_029582155.1. Classification (NCBI taxonomy): domain Eukaryota; kingdom Metazoa; phylum Mollusca; class Bivalvia; order Adapedonta; family Hiatellidae; genus Panopea; species Panopea generosa. The sequence goes on along the minus strand of CM055903.1, from coordinate 66,049,922 downwards.
ACGACGGTGGAAGTGGGGTGACCAGAAACAAACTTAATTATTTTACTTCGATTGTGAAATAAGTTATTACAATTTAGACAAATCACACTCGAAGTCTTCCTGGATAGAACCCGTACTAAGAGTATGCGGAAAATATGTCTTGTTCGAGAACATCACACATAGCCGAGGCGAAGTATCGAACCCACGACCCTCCGATCATGGGTTCGGTGCTCTACCACTGGATCACACGCTCCACTTATCCATTTGGACCTTCGGGTCAGTTACAATAAATTATATAAACACTTCAAATAAAAGATTACGAAATACTCACGTGCAGGCGCTTCATCGGGATCGTATTCACCTGAAAAAGGCGAGAGACAAAGAATTGCATGAACACGAACGCACCTTTCAAGCACAAACATGAAAAGTGTAGTTATATTTGAAGCTTGTCGTATACCATACACACAATGGCATTTCTTGTTCCAATATGAATGGATATTCAAAACATTAAAAAACGGTGAAAAAACATTTTTGATTTAAACATATGGAACTCTAAGTTTGCAATTTGTCGTTTGTTCTTTGTGCAATGGGTGTAAATGTTTCTTTCTTCTTAGTTCTTTGTGGGAAATGAAACATTTCACCTTTGTAACTTTACTATTTATCTATCCTACTATATCATATCATTGTAAAAGTTACATACGTCTTGTCTCTTCATGTCGGATTAAATATTACTTGCTGCGTAAAATGAATATTTAGGATTTGATGTATGTTTCGATATGTGTTTCGGCTGCAGTCAGTCACGAATAACTTTTTATTCCATTGTTCGCCCCTTTTTTAATGAGTGTAGGGAATGTTTAATCGAAAGGGTACCGGACTATTTCGACTGTGCTGCCGCTGAACGTCATCGTTGTAATTTATCCCAACTTCCCATTATAACGTTCAGTGGCGCTGCAAAATTATAGACAGGTCCCATGTTAAACAACCCAAGAAGTTGCGAATGGAAATATTTACTGTAAACAGTCATCAGAATTCGCGACAGCCTTACACATTTAGGTCAGCTACCACCATTGCGTTTTCCATAGACTTACATTATAACGTTTGACCTAATTTTCACTAGTTCTGCTATTCGTGGACCAAAACGTCCAACATCATATTAAAGTACTATCCTAGACTCAAATTAAAATGTCCCCAAAAATGGAGTCAAAAGTACCACTTTTTGCCCCTGAAGTTGGGTACCCCCACTTTCAGCATGAAACAAAAACTTAATTTCATCAGTTTTACTTTCCATACAGTTTCCTTAATAAAATGAATTTAGTCAGTCACAGAAACATAATTTTTTTATTGACACAAACATAATAATTTAATATTTTATTGTGATTATTTGCCAGTTTGACATTTTCATCCAACCAGAAATAACCTTACTATAAAAATATATCCCCTGAACATCCGTATACTATTTTTTCAACAAATCAGAGAGCTCCTCTCAATGGTGGTAGCTGACCACAAAAGATGTTAGGTTTATTTTAGGTCAGCCACCACCACTGCGTTTTCCATAGACTTACATTATAACGTTTGACCTAATTTTCACTATTTCTATCATTCGCAGACCAAAAAGTTTAGTTTAAACTTATTTATTTTACTTCCATTGTGAAACAAGTTATTACAACTTAGGCAAATCACGCTCGAAGTTTTCCTGGTTAGAACCAGTACTAAGCATATGCGGAAAAGTTCATGCTCAAGGACACCACACATAGCTGTGGCAGAGGATCGAACCCACGATTCTCCGATCATGGGTTCGGTGCTTACAACTAGACCACACTCCCCAACAAAAAGTCCTCATCATAGTAAAGTACTATCCTAGACTCAAATCAAAATGTCCCCAAACATGATGGGGTCAAAAGTATCACTTTTTACGACTTTTTGTCCCCTGATGTTGGGTGGGGTTACACCCACTTTCAGCATGAAAAAAAAGTAAATTTTACCAATTTTACTTTCAACAGTTTCCTTGATAAAATGAATTTAGTCGGTCACAGAAACATACTTTTGTTCTTTTATTGACACAAACATAATAAACTTATATTTTATTGTGATCATTTGCCAGTTTGACATTTTCATCTAACCAAAATTATAAAATATATACCCTGAACACCCATATATATTTTTTTCAGCCGATCCGAGAGCTCCTCTCAATGGTGGTAGCTTACCATATGGTCCATAAAACAAAGCAACAAGGATTCCACTAGGGAACAGTCGTTATTCTTTCATATACGTCTAGCGGTACCTGTCGTCGTAATTGACAATACCAATTATGTATTTTACATTGTTACATATGCCTAAGTGCGTTATACTACATGCTAACTGCATAGTTTCGAATCCTTTTGAAACACGTGATTATGATGAGCTCGTTATATTATAACAGGAAGTATGTAACTTTTACAATGATTGAATATAGTAGGATAGACAAATAGCAAACTTACAAAGTGGATTATTTCATTTCCCACAAAGAACTAAGAAGAAAGAAACATCTACACCCATTGCACAATGAACAAACGACAAATTGCAAACTTAGAGTTATGGCGGTAATACCTTTCCATACAAACATACATGTATGCTATTGCAATATAAACACATATTACATTGCATGGAATACAACATTTATTTGGACACCTGGATTGTACAGTGTCATGACTGGAAATCGGCAACATCCCCTGCACGTATTGATGATATCTGAGTGTAACGTACCCACAAGACTTAATCTCCTAGATCCGCCCGTGACAATTTAGTTTAGTAATAACTACATATCTGTGTGTGGTTATTAAATTGATTAAACGAGCGGGTAAAAAAACGCGACACCATCAGTTTATTTCATATGGTTAGTTTATACTGATTTATTTGAGCTTGATTGACAAGAAAGCTCTCGACACCGCTTCTGGGAAGAGCCAATTCTCAATGTAGTTTTTTAATGGTCCCCGGTCTGGGATTGAACCCACAACCTTTGGCGTGAGCGAACATCAATATATCCACTGCACTTAGCGGTCCGTTTATTTAATATGTTAACGATGTCTCACAGAGAAAACCTGAAAAGACTGAAAAACCTGAAATGTGTTGAAAATTGCGTTAAACCCCATTCTAAAAAAAAAATCCAAGAAAAAATCCAAAAAAAATCGGCGACAGGGAGATTATCATACACTTTCTCTTTAAAGTTGTCACGTACACAAAGTAGATAATAGTATTCTCTTGAAAATCGCGGATCATGCAATTAACAAACGACAATATACATACCTGGAGCAGACATTTTTCCTCTTTTGTACTTGAAATGAAAAAAATGTATTAAAAAGTCACTATAAAAAAACCACGACACAAACTTATTCTTATAAATATCAATAATTTGCTCCCCCCTAAAACCAAATTAAAACAATTAACATCACGGTGTTTTCAAACTTCGATGTGTATTGTTTATCAGCTCAAATTACTGTTTATTAGTTACCATTGATGGGTATGAGACAACGGTGTATTGCAGTGCATTAATCAGTTATAAACATATGTATTAATAGTCGGTCCACACCACGATCTCCGCTCTATACATGGTTTATTTAGGTTGTCGGTCGGGTTTCGAATACGTGGTTGATTGTTGGCGTTGTTGTTGGCGTTAATGTTGGTTTGTGTTGTTTTTGTGTTGTTGTTGTTTCGTTTTATTTGGTGGGTGGGGGAGTTTTATAGTTTACAATTGCTGATTTTTTTATTTATTTCTTCAATTTTGTTTCTTTTATGGGTTTTCTATCATGAATGTATACATCTCAATCTATCTTTTTATCTCTTTCCATCCATCCATCCATCCATCCATCCATCCCTCCCTCCCTCCCTCCCTCCCTCCCTCCCTCCATCCCTCTCTCTCTCTCTCTCTCTCTCTCTCTCTCTCTCTCTCTCTCTCTCTCTCTTTCTCTCTCTTTCTCTTTCTCTCTCAAATGAATAAACATGTTCAAGATAACATTCTGCACGTAGATAATGGACGGACAATCTAACGCTGTTTAAACAGAAATTAAAGTACGTGTCACTGAACCTAACACCAAAAGGAAGTGTTATAAAACTGTTTCTTATGTTTAAGTCTCCGATACCACAACATGACTTCTTACATGACAGACGGAGTTTAGTTCTTATTCACCTTTAACGTCATCGGTATTCAACTTAAAACAGGCCGTTTATTATCTCCAATATCGAAAGGTTAAAATAATTGAATATCGAAGAACGAAAAACAAACTTAAAATTGTTTATCTCCTATCTCGCAAACTTCAACAGTGTTTAAATGTGTCTTAGACATATGCCGCGAAGTGCGCGTTATCATTAGTATTATTTCAATAGTGTTATAATATAAGTCTTATAGTCAATATTTTTATATTAAGCTTCTTGTATGCGTTTTTGCTGTTGTGTATAAAAAACACAAAACAAGTTGATGAACTCATGATAAATATTTTGATATATATATATATATATATATATGCCTGGAACAATGTTGGCATTATCAAGACATGCTTTCAACCTTAAACAATTTACTTATCTTTTGTAATCAGGGGAATCAACTCAATATCGCGCCCTTTTTTTCTCGTCGTTCAAGTTATCATTCTTTATCGATATCTCGGGGTACTTAACACGCATAGCGAAAAAAATGCACTTATCATATTCATAGTGTTATCAACAAAATCAATATTTAAACTTTTCCCTGGTGGTGACTTTTTTGCAGTAAACTGACTTTTAACACGGTTCGTTTTTTCGCAAAGAGACGAAATCAATCAGATTATTTATCTATATAGGAAAGGAAAAAATATTTTCTTTCCATTATAGTTGCCTGCTGATATTTCATATTTTAATATTTTAGGGTGGTGTGTACAGTTGCACTTTTTATTTCCTAATTTCTAAGCTCAAGTATAAGTTTATTTAATTTACATTGCTTGTGAAACAAATTCGTACAACTTAGACAAATTACTCTCAAAGTCTTTCTGTGTAGACCCAGTACTAAGCATATGTTGATAAAGTTTCTATTAAATGTGGTCGTGCGGGGGATCGAACCCGCGATGTCTAAGGTTTAGATAAGTCTTTGCAAATTTCTTTTCCAACTAGATACGAACTTCATCATTCATATATAGTGTTATGAACACACAACCTGTAGTTCCGGCGAAGTATCCCTTGTGGGGAGTGGGGGTGGGGCTGGGGGTGGGAGTGGGGTGGGGCTGGGGGTGGGAGTGGGGGTGGGGCTGGGGGTGGGGGTGGGGAAGGGGCAGATGACAGACTAAGACACATACTTAAAACTTAAAGCACATCGTACGGATTGTAAGCAAATAGAATTCACGATAAAAATCCTTTAATCATAATAACATTTGTATCAGCTTTTAAGTAAGGTCAAATGTCAAGGTCTTAAACAGATAGGTCATTTTTACAGTTTGCACACCGTTTGCTCTGCCATTCACATCACTCCGATTTCCGGTGTACAGGAATATTTTGAAAGCTATTGGATGAAAATAATAACTTAACCCAACTATTAGAAAAAGTTTATTCAGCATGAATAGTAAAAACAATACAGTTATATCATAGACGGAGTCAGTATTACAGGGACCAATTTCATAGCGTTTGTCCTTTAAGTCCAGGAAGACTACGGATTTTTCCAAGTATTCTACTCTCAGCTTAAATGGAAAACGAGATTGAAACAGACCCTGTGGTCAGAATCATAGAACGCTCAGATGAGATGAGAAAATTTGACCCTGTGGTCAGTATCACAGAACGTTCCGGCGATGAGAACATTTGACCCTGTGGTCAGTATCACAGACCCCAGTGGTCAGTATCACAGAACGTACAGGCGATATGAGAAAAGAACACACAATGCGATATGATACAATGCATATAAAACAAACAATATCAAAAGCAACTGATGATAATGAATTTTACATTCACATTTTGAAAGAAGACAAAGTAATGAAGGTAATTTTCTCTGACTGACATGTATAATGTATCTCGTGTATAATACATACTGGAACTGTATAACAAGGACACAACGTATAAATATATAAAGAGAGGTAATTAAATTAACAACAACGGAATTATTATAAAGATAATTATTTGTGAAATGTACAGAACAGACTACGGCGAGCGCGCCTAGATACAATGCAAACCATAGACACAATATCAAGGCCTCTGCCAAACAAATAAATTTGGTGTCGACCATGTCTTATATACTATGGATTTACATGCAACACATCTGGATTAGACGGACAGATTTACATACATGAACTGATAGCTTTATATGAGTAGGAAATAATTATCTCCATATATATATATATATATATATATATATATATATATATATATATATATATATATTTATACTAGATCTACCCTAAATATATGGCTGTTGTTCACAAACAAACATCAGACAAAATTGTCTTAATTATTTATAAAAAAATAATATTCATCCAAATGAACCCAAATGATATAGTTTCAGTATAGTTACAGTCAATTCAAACCTCTATCCGCATGTGGACATGTCAAATTGTCTTACAAACATTGTTATATTTCGTTATTTTGTAAAACGCAGCCCTGACGTTGAAATGTATCAGACTTTAAAACAATACGGATTTAAACAACGTAATTTATGATTTGATTAGCATGTAAACATGCAGGTAAAGAAGAAGGATTGCATGTTTTAACATGAATAAATTTGATATAACCTATTACCATCACTCACGACACCCCCACAAAAATAATCAAAACAAAATATTTAAGCCGTATCACAATACGTGTTATAAAAGTCATACAAGGTAATACTGGTCTTAATGAACTAATGTTGATTAATGTAAAGTATCGGAACAATATATAGGGGCTGGTGCTAATGTTGACACTTGTAGCCCGACCCATTGGCACTATATACTCGTATAAATATATTTGTATTGTTAGCATTAATATTAATGCATATAATACTTGCAATAAAATATTATCAAATCATACCAATAAACTGCATATCAGATAGTATGTAAATTGAGTTTGCATGTGCTTATGAAAGTGAGTTATCCAGGAATGCGTGCGCTTGATAACAGATACGCAATCCTGAGTCGGGCCCGATTAGCTCAGTCGGTAACGCGTCCGAATATTAATCCAGTGCTCATAAGTTCGAATCCCCGACTGGCAACAGTTTCTGTGATGATTGATATACGACATTGTGTCTAATTATCATTCGTCTCTCATCGCTGATTACTTGCAGAAATGGTGTGTGCTCAAGTATTGGTTAACGTTTCAGTAATCAAGAAAACAGTGGTTAAGTTAACTGGTCGTCTTTAAGCTCTCGATGGCATAAAAATGATGGTAAATTTTCGAACAAACAAACAAACGTAATCCTGATTTCTGTTGCAGCAGATTTCAAATTTTCACATTTTACAAAATTACCATTAATGTTCGTTTCATTATAAATAATACGCAGAGGCTAACAGAGACGTTCACAGACGCGTGGATACGATATATGTGTGGATGCAAACCAAGACGTGAACACAAGTATAGTATAAAAAGAATAAGACATATCATATAAACATATGTGTATACACATGATTAAACACTCATGCGCGCATACAAGTATTTGAATAGAAGTGAGCGAAACACACAGTTATAAACACAGTACGACATTTCTACAAAGTAGAAATATCTAATGCTGATAAAATTAGCATATCGTGGTATCAGTTCCTGACTTACTTGTTTGTGCTGTATCAGTAACTTAATCACAAGCTTTGTCTCTGACTGTACTGGGAACATTTCCATGTACTGCCTAACACTTTCACAAACTTAAGTTATCACGTGACCACCATTTATATTTTAACGTTTTCACTTATTTGTGATTTATCAATTCATTAAAAAAAAAAGGAAAATATAGATCATAATTATTTAAAAAAGATTTTTGACATACCGATATATGTGGTCCTATTAAACGTGCGCGATACGATGCTTTAGGCGGTACTGTACATTTTACTAAAGCACAGTTACAAATACATTGATACTACTATAGTAAATGTAAAATAATACATAATACAGGACCATTATTACTAATACATTAAATGTAGATCAGTTATAATACAGAGAGCATGCTATGTATTCGGTAATACAGAATAAAGGTCAAAGGTCAATATTATAGAATAGAGCACCCGCAGCAGCACTGTTGCGGGTAGTCCGGCGCGTAGACCTTCTTTTCTAATCCATACACCCAGAAACGGTAGGTACCATCGTTCCATTTATATGAGACTTCCGTGACTGGTACCCCGCGCAGAGTTTGTTTCTGAAAAAATGCAGAAAAACGATGGTTAAATGTAATAAACCTGTTGCAGAATGTTAGTCTAGACAGTGTAAAGAATTCTGCAATAGTGAATACTGTAAGCAATTGATCTGACGTGGGCTGTCAATCAAACAAGCCGATAATCCAATCAGTGATCGTTATTTGTTGCCACTGTCATTTTCTTAGACAAACGAACCGTCTCCAAGTAAACACTTCATTGTATCACATTGTATTTACTTGGACAAACAACGCCACGTGAACAGTGGGCGGAGCGATAGTCGCTCTCGCGTCAAGTCAGTTGGCCAGAGTAACATAACTATGTTGATTTGAAGTGGTACTAAATTTGATATTATCATATGCAACAATATGTTGATACTAGCTAGTGTACCACAGAAAAAAAAGTATAGATTTACAATAGTAATGCAGTGACTGTACACCACACAGAGCATACATGTATATATTTACACAATACACGTGGCGATATCGTAAGAAATTTTAACTGAATACTACTATACGTATACTGTACACCGAATACTACTCTGTGTATACTGTACACCGAACATTACTGTGCGTATACTGTACACTGAACACTACTGTGCTTATACTGTACACCGAATAATAATGTGTGTATACTCTACACCGAACATTACTGTGCGCATACTGTACACCGAATACTACTGTGCGTATACTGTACACAGACTACTATTGTGCGTAACCTGTATACTACTGTGTGTATACTGTACACCGAACATTACTGTGCATATACTGTACGACGAACATTACTGTGCGTATAATGTACACCGAACACTACTGAGCGTATACTGTACAACGAACATTACTGTGCGTATACTATACACTGAACACTACTGTGCGTATTCTAGACATGCAACTGGGCAAACACTACACTACATTATATAAACAGTACACTGCCTACCTGCAACTGGGCAAACACTACACAAAATTATATAAAGTGTACACTGTCTACCTGCAACTGGGCAAACATTACATTACATGATATAAACTGTATACTATCTACCTGCAACTGGGCAAACACTACACTACATGATAAAAACTGTACACTGTCTACCTGCAACTGGGCAAACATTATACAACATTATATAAAGTGAACACTGTCTACCTGCAATTGGGCAAACACTACACAACATTATATAAATTGTACACTGTCTACCTGTAATTGGACAAACACTACACAACATCATATCAACTGAACACTGTCTGCCTGCAACTTGGCAAACACTACACTACATGATATCAACTGGACACTGTCTGCCTGCAACTGGGCAAACACTACACTACATTATAAAAACTGTACACTGTCTACCTGCAACTGGGCAAACATTATACAACATTATATAAAGTGTACACTGTCTACCTGCAACTGGGCAAACACTACACAACATTATATAAATTGTACACTGTCTATCTGTAATTGGACAAACACTACACAACATCATATCAACTGAACACTGTCTACCTGTAACTGGACAAACACTACACAATATCATATCAACTTAACACTGTCTACCTGTAACTGAACAAACACTACACAACATCATATCAACTGAACACTGTCTGCCTGCAACTGGGCAAACACTACACTACATTATAAAAACTGTACACTGTCTACCTGCAAATGGGCAAACATTATACAACATTATATAAAGTGTACACTGTCTACCTGCAACTGGGCAAACACTACACAACATTTTATAAATTGTACACTGTCTACCTGTAACTGGACAAACACTACACAACATCATATCAACTGAACACTGTCTGCCTGCAACTGGGCAAACACTACACTACATGATATAAACTGTACACTGTCTACCTGCAACTGGACAAACACTACACAACATGATATAAACTTAACAGTCTACCTGAAACTGGACAAATACTGCACTACATGATATAAACTGACCACTGTCTACCTATATCTGGGCAAACACTACACCAAATGATATAAAATGTACACTGTCTACCTGCAACTGGGCAAACATTAAACCACATGATATAAACTGTACACTGTCTCCCTGCAACTGGACAAACACAAACCTACATGCTATAAACTGTATACTGTGTACCTGCAACTGGACAAACACTACACTACATTATATAAACTGTACACTGCCTACCTACAACTGGGAAAACAGTACACTACTTGATATAAACTGTACACTCCCTACCTGTAACTGGACAAACACTGCACTACATGTTATAAACTTTACACTGTCTACCTGAAAATGGGCAAACACTACACTACATGCTATAAACTGTATTCTGTCTACCTGTAACTGGACAAACACTTCACTACATGCTATAAATTGTATACTGTCTACCTGCAAATGGGCAAACACTACACTACATGCTATAAACTGTACACTACCTACTTGCAACCGGACGCACTGTACACTTCATACTATAAACTGTATACTGCCTACCTGCAACTGGGCAAACACTACACTACATGATATAAACTGTACACTGCCTTGCTGCAACTGGGCAAACACTACATTACATGATATAGACTGTACATTGCCTACCTACAATTGAGAAAACACTACACATCATTATATAAACAATACACTGCCTAACTGCAACTTGGTAAATACTACACATCATAATATAAACTTTACACGTTCTACCTGCAACTGGGCAAACACTACAATACATGATATAAACTGTACACTGCCTACCTGTGACTGGGCAAACACTACACTCCATTATATAATATGTACACTGCCTTCCTGCAGCTAGACAAACACTACACTACATGATATAAACTGTACATTGTCTACCTGCAGCTGGACACACACTAAACCACATGCTATAAACTGTACACTGCCTTGCTGCAACTAGGCAAACACTACACTACATTATATAAACGGTATACAGCCTACCTGCAACTGAGGAAACACTACACTCCCTGCTTTAAGCTGTATACTGTCTACCTGCAACTGGGCAAACACTACACTTCATTATATAAACTGTACACTGCCTACCTATAACTGGGAAAACTCTACAATACATGATATAAACTGTACGCTACCTACCGTCAACTAAGCAAACACTACACTACATTATATTAACTGTATACTGCCTACCTGCAACTGTACAAACACTACACTACATTATATAAACTGTGCACTGCATACCTGCAACTCGGTAAACACTACACAACATTATATAAACGGTATACAGCCTACCTGCAACTGAGGAAACACTACACTCCCTGTTTTAAGCTGTATACTGTCTACCTGCAACTGGGCAAACACTACACTACATTATAAAAACGGTATACTGCCTACCTGCAACTGGGCAAACACTACACTCCCTGCTTTAAGCTGTATACTGTCTACCTGCAACTGGGCAAACACTACACTACATGATATAAACTGTATACTGCCTACCTGCAACTGTACAAACACTACACTACATTATATAAACTGTGCACTGCATACCTGCAACTGGGTAAACACTACACAACATTATATAAACGGTATACAGCCTACCTGCAACTGAGGAAACACTACACTCCCTGCTTTAAGCTGTATACTGTCTACCTGCAACTGGGCAAACACTACACTACATTATATAAACTGTATACTGCCTACCTGCAACTGTACAAACACTACACTACAGTATATAAACTGTGCACTGCCTACCTGCAACTGGGTAAACACTACACAACATTATATAAACGGTATACTGCCTACCTGCAATTGGGCAAACACTACACTCCCTGCTTTAAGCTGTATACTGTCTACCTGCAACTGGGCAAACACTACACTACATGATATAAATTGTACACTGCCTACCTACAATAGGGCAAACACTACACTACATAATATAAACTGTACACTGCCTACCTACAATAGGGCAAACACTACACTAAATGATATAAACTGTACTCTGCCTACCTGCAACTGGATCATCTCGTTAGGCCATTTGGTCCGATGGGCATCAATAAATTTCTTAGAATGATCATTGATCTCCTGAACTGGGTACGTCTGGATGGGCCATACCTGAAACATAATACAGATTAACTGACTGGATAGGCTATACCTGAAACAGAATACAGATTAACTGATTGGATAGGCAATACCTGAAACATAGGTCAGATTTAATGATTAGATAGGTAGGTCATACCGGACACATACTACAGATTAACTGATTGGATAGGCCGTACCTGAAACAGAATACAGATTAACTGATTGGATAGGCCATACCTGAAACATAATACAGATTAACTGATTGGATAGGTAGGTCATACCTGAAATAAACTTCAGATTAACTGATTAGATAGACCATACCTGAAACACACTTCAGATTAACTGATTGGATAGGCCATACCTTAAACATACTTCAGATTAAGTGATTGGATAGGTAGGTTATACCGGAAACATAATACAGGTTAACTGATTGGATAGGCCATACCTGCAACATAGTTCAGATTAACTGACTGGATAGGTAGGTCATACCGGAAACATACTACAGATTTACTAACTGGATAGGCCATACCGGAAACATAATACAGGTTAACTGATCGGCTAGGCCGTACCCGACTGAAACATAACACAGGTTAACTGATCGGCTAGGCAATACTGGAAACATACTAAAGATTAACTGATCGGCTAGGCTATACCGGAAACATAATATAGGTTAACTGATCAGCTAGGCCATATCCAAAACATAATACAGTTTAACTGATCGGCTAGGCCATACCGGAAACATAATACAGGTTAAATGAATGGATAGGCCATACCGAAAACATACTAAAGGTTAACTGATCGGATAGGCCATACCGGAAACATACTAAAGGTTAACTGATCAGATAGGCCATACCGGAAACATACTAAAGGTTAACTGATCGGATAGGCCATACCGGAAACATAATACAGGTTAACTGAATGGATAGGCCATACCGGAAACATAATACAGGTTAACTGATCGGATAGGCCATACCGGAAACATAATACAGGTTAACTGATCGGATAGGCCATACCGGAAACATAATACAGGTTAACTGATCGGATAGGCCATACCGGAAACATAATACAGGTTAATTGAATGGATAGCCATACCGGAAACATAATACAGGTTAACTGAATGGATAGGCCATACCGGAAACATAATACAGGTTAACTGATTGGATAGGCTATACCGGAAACATAATACAGGTTAACTGAATGGATAGGCCATACCGGAAACATAATACAGGTAACTGATTGGATTGTTTTTACCTTTTGGGAAGTATTTCCCATGTGGTGTTTAAAGACACACTTTACAATTATGATAATGTTTAGTCTATTTCTGGAAATTTTATACCTGCATGATGCAAATATGATATAAATACACTGCAGCACGTATGCAAACCTTTAATTTCGTGTCTTGGAAAGAACACTTGTTTGAAAAGCATCATGTTTCATACATTTGTGGTCCGTTGTGACAAAAATATCAACATGTATTTTAATTATATCAGTTTTAATTGGCATGCCGGAAATCGTTCAACGAACTATATGTTAGTCACGTGAATAGTCACGTGTCGTTCTGATGCGTCGCCAAATTGTTATACTGATTCTTCTGTAAGAGTTATCGTTCTTCCTTAAAAATAAATTGAACACTGACTGGACGAAAATTAAGTCAAGCAGCTAATCAAAGTAGACTGAGCTAACCTACCAACATGAGAGACATCGATACGATTGACTCTATCTTTTTCCAGGGAAATATAAAAGTCAAACTCACGGGACCATTTCAGGTTATTATATATAGAAAACACTATTATAAATAAATTGTGCTTTTAATCGGTAATTGACCGTCTAAACATGTCCGATTAATCGATAATATATTTGACTTTCGATTCCCTACACTACTCATTAGCCATTAGTTCAGCCTGCCGTTCAATGTTTAATATAAAAGACGCTTAACTGACCATGGGTAATTCCTGTTCGAATAACTTATCTCCCTTGACGCTTTTCACCAGTTCATCGGGCATATCAGTCTTCTCCAAGATGAACTCGTCGTCATGGTTTTTGCTGAAGTGGAGAACAACACCCATAAACATTTGAACAATAAATAAAATCGAAAATCGATATACAATAAGATTATTAAACAGTTAATGTCTGATGATGATGTCAGTATTTAAATATATAAATGTAAGAGTACAGTAATGTGTTTGTATATTATACTGTCACCTCTATTGAAATGGCTAGCCACAATGCGCGCATGAGACACATTTATGTTGTATACAGTTACTTCCCGAAATCAACCTTTGCTAGGCGTCAGACTGTTAGACATCGGACCCCTAAATACTTAACTAGCTGCTGGGTGCGCAACCGGTCGCATCAGATAAAAACCAAGTGCTTCCAATGGGATTCGAACCTTCGACCTCCCGCTTCCGAGGCGAACACTTTAACTACTAGGCCACGAAAGACGGTATGGACTTGATGAGTGTGGTATTCAGCAATACCGAAAATTTTAAAATTCGTATAAGATATAATTCTCTGTGTTAATGACCTCGTTCCTGTTAACTTACATGTATTAATATAAAATGGTTGAATAAAGTAACATGTTAATGTACTTTATCAGTCTGGAATAAACAGCACAAGAGAAGGTTACCTTTTAAACCAAATTGCCTTGTAAATGTTGTTTTGTTCTCAAGTAAAGGATGCTGCATTAATTTACGTGATTTGTCATCAATGTAAGTAGGGAGCTCCCTGGCCGAGTAGTCTAAGGCGCTGCCATATATTGACCACTTACCTCTCACCGCTGTGGTAGTGGGTTCAAGCCCACTTGACCCCAAAATAAACGGTTTGCGAGTTACTTGTGAAAGGGCTGTTGTTCTACTCCGATTCATTCTGAGGTCTTTTTCCACCAATATAAGATAATAACGTTCAATCTCGTTCTCCGTACGAGAATGGGCGAGATTAGAGCCTATCATTTATCACTGAACTTGATTACAATTACTAGTAAACTTACAATGTCACTTTAAGCTGTATAAAGCACTTCAGTTTTTTATACCCCTCGCAGTCCTCACACGTGACACGTCCGTCCCCTCCACAATCGGTACAACTGTGGATAAGAAATAACAAAACTATATCAATATTCAAGTTCAAGCAGATGAAACATGCACATTTGTGAGTACAGTTCACACGATACAGTTTCAATATAATGTATATACTTACAGGAAGATACCATTACATATATACGTTATATACAGTAGAATTTGAATGGCTCAAACCCGACGGGACTGGGCAAAAACGTTCGAGTTAATACTTGTTCGAGCTAAGTATTGTTTAGCACCATGCCATACATGTACAAGTCATGTATATAATATATATCGAAATAGGAATTCGGCCAGGGACTAGGTAAGTGATTCGAGCTAAATGTCGTGTTTGAGCAATCCGTGTTCGACCCAACGAAGTTCTTCGGTCGGTACAGGCAAACTACAATACTAAATGAAGAAATTACCAGCTATCATACTTGCATAATGTAAATAATAATAAACTTAACATCTGTCGAACGAGTTTTGTTATTTTTTGTTTGCTTTCAATTCTACGCTAACGGCTGCTATATTGTATGAAACTTACGATATCGACTTATTATAAACAAACTTGTTGATAAAACACAATTCCGAATCTAATTACCTTAGTAAAAGCATCACATCCATCAACCATTGTATAAATCGATCTTACTAATTACATAGTGACCCCTGGCATTGAGGGGAGGGAGGGATTTTACCCCTAGATGTTAAACAAACAAGTTGTAAAAAATCTAATTTTATCAATGTAAAGCATTCAACCTGGTATTTTTCAAATGTTAAAGAAGTTTTTTTCATTTTTACTTTTCTCATTCAATCATATAAAATTGTGACCTTTAAAGACTGGGGCAAATTCAACGAAAATCAATGAACGATTGCAAAAGTTAACCTAATGTCGAAACATGTAATGAAATACAAAAAAAAAAATAGTCATGAAAATGCGTAACGAACGTGAGTCAAACCTTATGTTCAAAATATTAAACTCAACGCAAATAAATACATGTTAGAAATCGGATACATGCATTATGCCGACGCTAGATTGACAGCATTTTATTTAAAGAACAAGTGACGAAGGTTAAATAAGAAACAAAATGTAAGATAAAGTGTTGGTGTAAAACATGATTTGAGGTAGAGTGTTGGTGTAAAACATGATTTAATGTAGAGTATTGGTGTAAAACATGATGTGATGTAGAGAAGTTGTGAAAATGTTATATGAGGTAGAGTATTAGCGTAATACATGATGTGAGGTAGAGTATAGGTGTAAAACAGGATGTGAGGTAGAGTATTGGTGTAAAACAGGATGTGATGTAGAGTATTGGTGTAAAACAGGATGTGAGGTAGAATATTGGTGTAAAACAGGATGTGAGGTAGAGTATTGGTGTAAAACAGGATGTGAGGTACAGTATTGATGTAAAACAGGATATGAGGTAGAATATTGGTGTAAAACAGGATGTGAGGTAGAGTAGTTGTGTAAAACAGGATGTGAGGTAGAGTATTGGTGTAAAACATGATGTGAGGTTCATGTAGAGTAGCTGTGTAAAATATGATGTCAGGTGCAGTATTGGTGTAAAACATGATGTAATGTAGAGTAGTGTAAAATATAATGTGAGGTAGAGTATTGGTGTAAAACATAATGTGATGTAGAATAGTTGTGTAAAATATAATGGGATGTAGATATATGTGTAAAACAAGATGCGATGCAGAGTAATTGTGTAAAAGATGGTTTAACATAGACTATCCTATGTAAACAGGACATTTTTTGTGTAAAAGAAATGTGACGTAGAGTATTTGTGTGAACAATAGGATGTAAGGAAGAGTAGTTGTGTAAAACATCATGTGACGTAAGTTATAGGTATAAAACACATAGTAAATGTATACCTACATTACTTCTCCCCGACCAAAGCAGACCCAGCAGTCGACTGTAATTGAATTTCCTTCGGCGTCATGAGATTCTGCTTTACCGCTGCCATCACAACTTTCGCATTCCTGTTTACCCCACCCATCACAGTCGTCACAGGTCTCCCAACCACGACCTTTGCAATCTTTACATTTCTGGAAAAAACAATGCATGATAGATAAATAGCAATAAAGAAATATAAGAGTATAAACTGAACGGGACAGCTAACCTGCCACTTTTGTATTTCCAATATCTTCGTCAAAATATTGATTAGCGCTATTAAAAGTTGTATATACCATTAACAGAAATGTATATATTTTAACATAACCTGAATATTCTCCCTTATTCAAGACCAGATACTTTTGAGAAAATACATAAATTGTCAGGTGGCGGGTAAGCTGTTCCGTTCCGTATAGTTCCATAGAACGTGTGTGGTGTTTGAATACACTTTATACATTGATTGATTGATTGATTGATTTATTTATTTATTGATTGATTGATTAAATATGTAGCGTCATTTTTATGCCATCGATGGTTAACAGATGATAGTTAACCTAACCACTGTTTCTGCGGATCCTGGAAGGCAAATCAGTACTCGAGCAAGTAACTGATAACTTTCCCACTTATATCAGCGGTGAGAGACGAATGATTGTGAGACACAATATATAATACAAGAAGTAATATATAAATTTCGCAGTGCATCCGTCTTTCATATGAAATAGGATATGCATATCTATTGTGTCATACAAAACTCGAAATACCGGGCTTTCTCTGAAAGTACCATAATGGGTACAAGTCAATACAGTACTAGCTAAACACACGTACAGTGCACATTCTACTATACTATGGATACAAACATAAAAGTATAAACTTCTTTTAATAATTCACTTATTCAATCATAAGAACTTTCTTATGCCTAGTTATGATAGTTCTTTTTGAAAACCGCAATAGTTTTGCGTTAATCAAACGTCTGTCAGAAAATCTTCGACTTACGAAGGTTAGTGTAACGTGTCCAGGTTTTTATAAAGAAATATTATTACAGGGCTTAAGAAAATTCTAATGATTAAATTAGTGAATTATTAAAAGAAGTTTGTAATTTTATTTTTGTAACTTCAAATCATACGCTAATAAACTTACGAACGTTAGTGGAACGCCGGGGCCCCTGGGACCGAGCTTCCATGTTCAATCCATGAGTTCATGCTTAACTTAAAAAAACGGTTGGACACATATATCAAAATAAATGAGCACATATTTTGAGTTGAACATGAGAGTTACAGATATCTTATTCTATATTTAACATAAAGCAAATTCTAACTGTGTTATACACATACGACACCATACTGCTTACCTTGACCTTGGCAGTATGCGGGACCTCCTTCTTCATTTTGTCATCTTTAAATGACTTTTTATAAGGGCACTCTATGTTCCAAGCCGCTGGCGGTGTGCCATTTTCTGGACCGTCCACGTGACCTCCTTTGTAAGGCTTCTTCTTTTTCTTTGTAGTTCGAGCCTCTGTGAACGTCTCCATCTTGTACTGCAAATGGAGTTCTTATATGTAGAGAGATCGAGAAACAGAGAGAGAGAGAGAGAGAGAGAGAGAGAGAGAGAGAGAGAGAGAGAGAGATGGAACGGAGGACGTTCGGACAAATTAGTATTTAAGTGGCTTCTTTGAGAGAGAGAGAGAGAGAGAGAGAGAGAGAGAGAGAGAGCGAGAGAGAGAGCGAGAGAGAGAGAGAGAGAGGGAACGGAGGACGTTCGGACAAATTAGTATTTAAGTGGCTTCTTTGAGAGAGAGAGAGAGAGAGAGAGAGAGAGAGAGACGGAACGGAGGACGTTCTGACAAATTAGTATTTAAGTGGCTTCTTTGCTCCCAGCTTATTACTTGTGTGGCTAAAATTAAGACACAGAGAATGTTAATGTTGTAACAAGATCTAACCAACTGATGCCAATGTCATTGATAGTAATCAAGTATGCCTCTCATACTTTAAAGAATACTTTGGAAGTAGAAGTTAACACTTACATGAAGGGCGGTGCTTCCAGAAATATTCGTAATCTCCATCTCTTTGGCAGGCTTACTTCCATAACACAACTGGTCATCAACAAACTTCTCTAAAGCCTTTTTACAGTCTTCTTCTGTCAATTTAGCTGTGCTGAAATTCATCATAATCACATTGATGATTTCAATTAAGTACTTATAGACTCTAATAGGACTCTCTGATAGGATTTCCTGATATAACTCTCTGATAAAACTCTCTGATAGAACTCTCTGATAGGACTCTCTTATAGGATTCCCTGATAGGACTCTTAGATAGGACTCTCTGATAGGACTCTCTGATAGGACTCTCTAATATGACTCTCTAATAGGACTCTCTGATAGGGCTCTCTAATAGGACTCTCTGATAGGACTCTCTAATAAAATTCTCTAATAGGACTCTCTGATGGGACTCTCTAATAGGACTCTCTGATAGGACTCTCTAATATGACTCTCTAATAGGACTCTCTGATAGGACTCTATAATAAAATTCTCTAATAGGACTCTCCGGTGGGACTCACTAATAGGACTCTCTGATAGGACTCTCTAATATGACTCTCTTATATGCCTCTCTAATAGGACTCTCTAATAAGATTCTCTAATAGGACTCTCTGATGGGACTCTCTAATAGGACTCTCTGATAGGACTCTCTAATAGAACTCTCTGATAAGACTCTCTAATAAGATTCTCTAATAGAACTCTCTGGTGGGACTCTCTTATAGGACTCTCTGATAGGACTCTCTAATATGACTCTCTAATAGAACTCTCTTATAAGATTCTCTAATAGGACTCTCTAATAGGACTCTCTGATAGGATTCTCTAATAGGACTCTCTGATGGGACTCTCTAATATGACTCTCTAATTGGACTCTCTTATATGACTCTCTAATAGGACTCTCTAATAGGACTCTCTAATATGACTCTCAAATAGGACTCTCTAATAGGACTCTCTGATGGGACTCTCTAATAGGACTCTCTGATAGGACTCTCTAATATGACTCTCTGATAGGACTCTCTAATAAGATTCTCTAATAGGACTCTCTGGTGGGACTCTCTAATAAGACTCTCTGGTGGGACTCTCTAATAGGACTCTCTGATAGGAATCTCTAATATGACTCTCTGATAGGACTCTCTAATAGGACTCTCTAATAGGACTCTCTGATAGGATTCACTAATAAGATTCTCTAAAAGGACTCTCTGATATGACTCTCTAATATGACTCTCTAATAAGATTCTCTAATATGACTCTCTAAAAGGACTCTCTGAAAGGACTCTCTAATAAGATTCTCTAATAGGACTCTCTGATGGGACTCTCTAATATGACTCTTTAATATGACTCTCTAATATGACTCACTAATAGGACTCTCTGATGAGACTCTCTAATATGACTCTCTAATATGACTCTCTAATATGACTCTCTAATAGGACTCTCTGAAAGGACTCTCTAATAAGATTCTCTAATAGGACTCTCTGATGGGACTCTCTAATATGACTCTTTAATATGACTCTTTAATATGACTCTCTAATATGACTTTCTAATAGGACTCTCTAATAGGACTCTCTGATGAGACTCTCTAATATGACTCTCTAATAGGACTCTCTAAAGGACTCTCTAATAGGACTCTCTGATAGGACTCTCTGATAGGACTCTCTAATAGGACTCTCTAATATGACTCTCTAATAGGACTCTCTAAAGGACTCTCTAATAGGACTCTCTAATAGGACTCTCTGATAGGACTCTCTAATAGGATTCTCTGATGGGACTCTCGTATATGACTCTCTAATAGGACTCTCTAATATGACTCTTGAATAGGACTCTCTAATAGGACTCTCTAATATGACTCTCTAATATGACTCTCTAATAGGACTCTCTAATAGGACTCTGATGGGACTCTCTGATGGGACTCTCTAATATGACTCTCTAATAGGACTCTCTGATAGGACTTTGTTAGAGGATTCTCTAATAGGACTTTCTTATAAAACTCTCTGACAGGACTCTCTAATAGGACTCTCTAATATGACTCTCTAATAGGGCTTTCTAATAAGATTCTCTAATAGGACTCTCTGATAGGACTCTCTAATAAGATTCTCTAATAGGACTCTCTAATAGGACTCTCTAATAAGATTCTCTAATAGGACTCTCTGATGGGACTATCTTATAGGACTCTTTGATAGGATTCTCTAATATGACTTTCTTATAGAACTCTTTGACAGGACTCTCTAATAGGACTCTCTGATAGGATTCTCTAATAGGACTTTCTTATAGAACTCTCTGACAGGACTCTCTAATAGGACTCTCTTACAGGACTCACTAAGTATTTGTTTCCATCAACCGAAAAATATATCACAAAAAAGAACAAAATGATTTAGAAAATACTGTCCGTTTAGTTTTTGGGACTTTTTATTGTTTATCTGAATGTATTATTTGCTTATTTATAGATGTGTTCTATTTACGCATAATATGCGCATATCGGTTTGTGCATGTCTTTGGTTAAAATCAATAAGAACTTTAGAGCCACATTATCAAACTATTGTAAGTGCTATTTACAGTGTTTTTGTTTAAATACTCTTACAATAGTTTAATAACATGGCTTTGAAATTCCACCGATGTTTTCTTATTCTTTTACTATATAACATTTGACATATATTTAAACACAGGCACTGGTCACAAACTCTTTTTGAGTATATGTTGTACTACAATAAAGATATATTGTACTACCATATAGATACTATATGACCATATATTGAACTATCATACTGATACTTTATGACCATATATTGTACTACCATATAGATACTATATGACCATATATTGAACTATCATATTGATATTTTATGACCATATATTGTACTACCATATATATACTATATGACCATATATTGAACTACCATATTGATACTTTATGACCATATATTGTACTACCATATAGATAATATATGACCATATATTGAACTACCATATTGATACTATATGACCATATATTGTACTACCATATAGGTACTATATGACCATATATTGTACTACCATATTGATACTTTATGACCATATATTGTACTACCATATAGGTACTATATGACCATATATTGAACTACCATATTGATACTTTATGACCATATATTGTACTACCATATAGGTACTATATGACCATATATTGTACTACCATATTGATACTTTATGACCATATATTGAACTACCATATTGATACTATATGACCATATATTGAACTACCATATTGATACTTTATGACCATATATTGTACTACCATATAGATACTATATGACCATATATTGAACTGCCATATAGGTACTATATGACCATATATTGAACTGCCATATAGGTACTTTATGACCATATATACTAAAAACGAGTTTGTGACTAGTACCTGTGTATCAAAATGCAAATATTACATTTGATTCATTCTCAAACAACTGGTACCCCGAATTCACACTTTTAACTTACTCTGTAAACGACATCGGCGGAGGATCTCCTGAAGGAGGCTTTGCTCCTGAAGGTGGTTTGACTTCACCTAAAATGTAAGCATACGTTTGTTTATAACTCGTGTAGTTTAAACATAATCAAAACTATTAAATAAATGGTGTTTTTGTGAGTATTTTTATGCCCCATTTTTAAAAAATAAAAGCGTAATTGACCTTTTTTTTGTTTGCATCTTTACGCATCTCATCTAGCTAACGTGAGACGTTTACTTCCATAATTGCTAACTATAAAACTAGCCAAGATAGTATAATCATTTAGTAATAGATATAAGCCGAAAACGGTCCAGTATGTAAAATATTGGACTGTCTGAGGCGCGTCAGCGTCGACGAATGTTCAATAGTTTACAAACAGGACCGTTTAAGGCTTATATCTTACTTAAAACATTACACTTACATATAGAAATATCATATAAAATATTGTTTTCATAATATAGTATTTTTATTTTTTTATCAAGCATGTTTTAATCAAAATAAATAAACATTTGTCAAACGTTTCATAAATCAAAGTCCATCTGCCTAACCTCTCACATAAAACGCTGTCTACACCTAAAACAAATGCACGAGTAGGTACTTTACACATACATGTTAATATTGGACAGCAATCGCACTTTTCTAAATTACGTATGGTTAAGTCATGGCATCTTCAGATGAAAGTGATAATGCAATGTTTATAACCCAGTCTTTATTCAAATGCCGAATGTGACATTAATTCGGTTACTGTAGTTTCTGAAATTCTTCAGTTAGAAGGAAAACATACTGGATTTGATATTAAATTTTATTTATTCTCAGATATATCGGACTTTGAAGGTGACAATTTTTTGTTATTAAATCAAATAAATGTTAATGAGTTTATTGCTTTTTACCTATAGATTTAACGGAAGTTTGTTTTTTCAGTCACACACGTTTCCCAGTATCCGAATATCCCTTCGTCACTTCCCCTATGGGCCTCTCAGTCCAGTATTAATGTGTAGTAATACTGGACTGTACTATGAAAATATTGGACGGCTCTCTATTGAGTGCCGACCCGTGTTAAATATACAGTACTGCGAGAACAAAGGATGACGTCAAAGCAGTGTTTTAATTGCTTTTATTGTAATTGAGATTGGCAATTTCCAGTTGTGTATACATTAACTCGATAAAAGAAGCAGACACACTTTTCTTTTTTTACAAGTTCATATGCATTATATTAAAACGCAAAAGAACATTGTTAAATGGAAATATATACAGTCAAACCTGTGTCAGTGGTCACCTTTATTAAGCAACCATTGTCTTAAACAGCCACATTTTCCATTTACCTTTTTCAAAATATTAGTTAAAACCTGTATTAAGGAGCCACCTGCCTTTAGGGGTCAATTTTGTAATTTCCTTTGAATGGCTGCCTAAGACAGGTTTGGCTGTACTTGTACTGGATATTGTATATTGAAATTTAATAACTTACTGTTAGCGAAACCGCCTCCTTCGTACCCGGGAATGTCGTCGAAGTCGGGATTTGCACGGTCATGTTTAGTCTTCTTTTTCTTGTCTTTCTTCTTTCCCTTTGGGGGCTTGTCCCCTCGCTTCTCCCTTTCCTCATCAGCACCGGCTGTCCATTCTGATCAAACAGAAAAATTGAAATATACAGAGTAATAATGTTACGATTACTCTTGCTGTGAGTAGGCTGGTGGACGGTCAACAGGCCTTAAATGAGATAGATAAAACATTCAAATCGCTGTATTCGCTGAGCTACAGTCGTTTTACTCTTTTTAATCAAAGCATCGCAATTTATTCTTTGATGACATAAAAAAAGCAGGCTTGTATCCGGCGTATGCATTAACGCAATTGCGATCCCTGGGAACCAGTCCCTGAAATCGCCGAAACTTCCGCTGTTATAAACGTATAAAACGACAAAAGCGCATCGAATCCAGCGGATAAGTTTAGTTAAAGTTCATTCTGCTTTTAAATTTTGCTTTTAATTTGTAGATACTGGCAAATTCGGAGAATTATCGATAAATCGCGATTATTTTGGCATTTTGTGTGCTCCAAAGGTTGCCTGGCCGACGATAAATGTTGGATTTTTCATGCATTTCGACTCGTCACGAAATCACTGTTAAAGGGAATTGTTTCTGTGTTTTCGGTTCCGGAAACTACCGCCATTTGTAGTGCAAACGAGCCCTAGTTCGTGGACAAATCTCTACATTTGATCAGGGAAATAATTGGTTGAAATAAGTGACCCAGTGTCAGGGAAACATTGTCTATATATCTAATCCCATCATCCCTACAATAATATTTTTTTAAAAGAATATTTACATATATGCATATAAATTCACATAAAAAATTTTAAACATGAATAGTATTATCAAAATCTTTATTATTTCTGCTCATGGTACTCAGTTTCTAGTATGGCAACCGCTAAGCCAGGTTCGGCATTTTCAAATCAATGATCGAGCAAAAGGTTGAAACTTCGATTATGACGTCACACATGCCATGTCCTGGACACAATCGGTCGTGAAGCACAATATACAGTTTAAAAGGAACAATGAACCGGATTAGATATCAAAATTGTTTTAAAGACGGCAAAAACTTTCCAATATACTTTATTTAATAAGATTAAACCAATAACACTCAATATCTTTCAAAAAGGGGTTCTGTTTGGTGGTGTGGGCATTTTCCTCTTGAGATTTCAAAAAAAAAAAAAAAAAAAAAATATATATATTTCATTGAAAATGGTGAAAATGTATACTAGGACCACCCAAACACACACATCGGAATTAAATGCCATCGTCGGAAATATACAAAATCCACACTGAGCCTTCCCCTAACTGAACAATCTCAGTTGATACGCCCATGTAATCTTATTGTATCAAATTGTATTATTATGATCCGATATACGTAAATTGCGGAGTGGTAGCACCAAGAGATTATTTTTTTTTATAAAATCAGTTCAAAGTTTGTATGTAAGTGTTTAAATATCGTATCACGAACAAATTTGATGTTAAGTATTTCATATTTAATTCAATTTAATTATTAATTATCTACGAAACCTGATTTCGCAACAGGTTCAGGTTCAGGAATACGCGTTTTTTGGTAGGGGTACGTGGGGACAATTTTCTATACGTTTGTATATGTATACGTGTGTTTGTTTTCTGCTGATTGTATACTAGTTTTGCTCGTCGTATTGAATGAACGAAATTAAACCAGATACGATTGGTAAAGTTTCGAAATGGGTGGACTTTAATCACATATCTATGTCCATGTCTAAAGTCGTTGATAGGTTAATACTTATACAATTTAACTCGATTGTAAGGAAAGCTGAGAGCGTGTATGAACCGCTCCCGAGTCCGCTGACTGGGAAGGACTAGTACTGAGTGATTTTTAGAGACGTCGGTCGAGCTGGGGATCGAACCCGCAAACTCTGGCGTAAGTGGCCAACACTAATCACTACACTACCAGCAGCTTTAAAGCCGACATTGGCACAGTGTGCCTAAATATTGTTATTTCATATTAGCAACGCAATGATGGCTAGTCGAGCGTACAATACAACCCTTAGTCGGAAGGCTTCTTGATTTAATAAATCAAAATGGGGGCCGAAAAAGATCGATTGGTGTTTAAACAAGCTCATGTACAGTCGAAACACAATGGTTACTACAAAACAAATACATCGGTACCGATGAAACATGATCCCTCGAGGTTTCTTTGTATTCTTTTCAATAGAAATGAAATACCTATTTCATATATTGAAAAAAAATCGAATAAATAATGAATTTGGTATTCCCAACTTGCATGAATGAGCAATTATATAAAATCTAAAGGTTGTGAGCAATCAGATTATAAAAATTTGAATATACTAATATTCCTATATAAATATCAAGACAAGCGGACCCTTGGGACAAGTACTTGAATATAGTGATGATTAGACTTTGAAATGTGTGGAGGTTACTTTTTAATGAGGTTTAACGCCATATTTTATCTATTACATGACATAAGATGTGGATGTCAGTGATGGATGAAAAACCCAAGATGCATGTACGAGTGACTGAGTAGAACGACCGCCCTCCTGTGAGTGATTGACACCCGTTCTCACATAAGCTTTTTAGACCTAGTTGGGCTCGAACCCAAGATACATGAGCGAGTGTTTGAGTAAAACGATCGCCCTCCTGTGAGTGATTGACACCCGTTCTCCCATTAACTATTTAGACTTAGCTGGGCTCGAATCCAAGATACATGGACGAGTGTTTGAGTAGAACGACCGCCCTCCTGTGAGTGATTGACACCCGTTCTCCCGTAAACTATTAAGACCTAGCTGGGCTCAAACCTAAGATGCATGGACGAGTGACTGAGTAGAACGACCGCCCTCCTGTGAGTGATTGACACCCGTTCTCACATAAGCTTTTTAGACCTAGTTGGGCTCGAACCCAAGATACATGAGCGAGTGTTTGAGTAAAACGATCGCCCTCCTGTGAGTGATTGACACCCGTTCTCCCATTAACTATTTAGACTAAGCTGGGCTCGAATCCAAGATACATGGACGAGTGTTTGAGTAGAACGACCGCCCTCCTGTGAGTGATTGACACCCGTTCTCCCATTAACTTTTTAGACCTAGCTGGGCTCGAACCCAAGATGCATATACGAGAGACTGAGTAGAACGACCGCCCTCCTGTGAGTGATTGACACCCGTTCTCCCATAAACTATTTAGACCTAGCTGGGCTCGAACCCAAGATGCATGGACGAGTGACTGAGTAGAACGACCGCCCTCCTGTGAGTGATTGACACCCGTTCTCACATAAGCTTTTTAGACCTAGTTGGGCTCGAACCCAAGATACATGAGCGAGTGTTTGAGTAAAACGACCGCCCTTCTGTGAGTGATTGACACCCGTTCTCCCATTAACTATTTAGACTTAGCTGGGCTCGAACCCAAGATACATAGACGAGTGTTTGAGTAGAACGACCGCCCTCCTGTGAGTGATTGACACCCGTTCTCCCGTAAACTATTTAGACCTAGCTGGGTTCGAACCCAAGATGCATGTACGAGTGACTGAGTAGAACGACCGCCCTCCTGTGAGTGATTGACACCCGTTCTCCCATTAACTATTTAGACCTAGCTGGGCTCGAACCCAAGATGCATGGACGAGTGTTTGAGTAGAACGACCGCCCTCCTGTGAGTGATTGACACCCGTTCTCCCGTAAACTATTTAGACCTAGCTGGGCTCGAACCCAAGATGCATGTACGAGTGACTGAGTAGAACGACCGCCCTCCTGTGAGTGATTGACACCCGTTCTCCCGTAAACTATTTAGACCTAGCTGGGCTCGAACCCAAGAAACATGTACGAGTGACTGAGTAGAACGACCGCCCTCCTGTGAGTGATTGACACCCGTTCTCCCGTAAACTATTTAGACCTAGCTGGGCTCGAACCCAAGATGCATGTACGAGTGACTGAGTAGAACGACCGCCCTCCTGTGAGTGATTGACACCCGTTCTCCCGTAAACTATTTAGACCTAGCTGGGCTCGAACCCAAAATGCATGTACGAGTGACTGAGTAGAACGACCGCCCTCCTGTGAGTGATTGACACCCGTTCTCCCGTAAACTATTTAGACCTAGCTGGGCTCGAACCCAAGATGGATGGACGAGTGTTTGAGTAGAACGACCGCCCTCCTGTGAGTGATTGACACCCGTTCTCCCGTAAACTATTTAGACCTAGCTGGGCTCGAACCCAAGATGCATGTACGAGTGACTGAGTAGAACGACCGCCCTCCTGTGAGTGATTGACACCCGTTCTCCCGTAAACTATTTAGACCTAGCTGGGCTCGAACCCAAGATGCATGGACGAGTGTTTGAGTAGAACGACCGCCCTCCTGTGAGTGATTGACACCCGTTCTCCCGTAAACTATTTAGACCTAGCTGGGCTCGAACCCAAGATGCATGTACGAGTGACTGAGTAGAACGACCGCCCTCCTGTGAGTGATTGACACCCGTTCTCCCGTAAACTATTTAGACCTAGCTGGGCTCGAACCCAAGAAACATGTACGAGTGACTGAGTAGAACGACCGCCCTCCTGTGAGTGATTGACACCCGTTCTCCCGTAAACTATTTAGACCTAGCTGGGCTCGAACCCAAGATGCATGTACGAGTGACTGAGTAGAACGACCGCCCTCCTGTGAGTGATTGACACCCGTTCTCCCATTAACTATTTAGACCTAGCTGGGATCGAACCCAAGATACATGTACGAGTGACTGAGTAGAACGACCGCCCTCCTGTGAGTGATTGACACCCGTTCTCCCATAAACTATTTAGACCTAGCTGGGCTCGAACCCAAGATGCATGTACGAGTGACTGAGTAGAACGACCGCCCTCCTGTGAGTGATTGACACCCGTTCTCCCATTAACTATTTAGACCTAGCTGGGCTCTAACCCAAGATACATGTACGAGTGACTGAGTAGAACGACCGCACTCCTGTGAGTGATTGACACCCGTTCTCCCATTAACTATTTAGACTTAGCTTGGCTCGAACCAAAGATACATGGACGAGTGTTTGAGTAGAACGACCGCCCTCCTGCGAGTGATTGACACCCGTTCTCCCATAAACTATATAGACCTAGCTGGGCTCGAACCCAAGATACATGTACGAGTGACTGAGTAGAACGACCGCCCTCCTGTGAGTGATTGACACCCGTTCTCCCATTAACTATTTAGACCTAGCTGGGCTCGAACCCAAGATACATGGACGAGTGACTGAGTAGAACGACCGCCCTCCTGTGAGTGATTGACACCCGTTCTCCCATTAACTATTTAGACCTAGCTGGGATCGAACCCAAGATACATGTACGAGTGACTGAGTAGAACGACCGCCCTCCTGTGAGTGATTGACATCCGTTCTCCCATAAACTATTTAGACATAGCTGGGCTCGAACCCAAGATGCATGGACGAGTGTTTGAGTAGAACGACCGCACTCCTGTGAGTGATTGACACCCGTTCTCCCATTAACTATTTAGACTTAGCTTGGCTCGAACCCAAGATACATGGACGAGTGTTTGAGTAGAACGACCGCCCTCCTGCGAGTGATTGACATCCGTTCTCCCATAAACTATATAGACCTAGCTGGGCTCGAACCCAAGATACATGTACGAGTAACTGAGTAGAACGACCGCCCTCCTGTGAGTGATTGGCACCCGTCCTCCCATTAACTATTTAGACTTAGCTGGGCTCGAACCCAAGATACATGGACGAGTGTCTGAGTAGAACGACCGCCCTCCTGTGAGTGATTGACACCTGTTCTCCCATTAACTATTTAGACTTAGCTGGGCTCGAACCCAAGATACATGGACGAGTGTTTGAGTAGAACGACCGCCCTCCTGTGAGTGATTGACACCCGTTCTCCCATTAACTATTTAGACCTAGCTGGGATCGAACCCAAGATACATGTACGAGTGACTGAGTAGAACGACCGCCCTCCTGTGAGTGATTGACATCCGTTCTCCCATAAACTATTTAGACATAGCTGGGCTCGAACCCAAGATGCATATACGAGTGACTGAGTAGAACGACCGCCCTCCTGTGAGTGATTGACACCCGTTCTCCCATAAACTATTTAGACCTAGCTGGGCTCGAGCCCACCACTTCAGAGGTGAAAGGCAGTTGAACTTGAGACGGCACCTTAGATCACTAGACCGCGGACGACTTCGGGCGATATTATAACAAAATGAATAAATAACATCAAATAATCTTTTAGAAATTCAGGGAAACAAAATGCACAAAGCAATTATCATTCAAGCTAGTGATGCTTATTTTACCTGATGTCTACGTTTAAGGAAGATTTCCAATGTTAAATGCAGAGTGTAAAAATTGTAAAATATTGCAATATTTCACGACTTCGAGCGTGATTTGACTAAGTTGTAAGAACTTGTTTCACAATTGAAGTAAAATAAATAAGCTTAAACTATACATTATCCGATATGACCAACTGGAAAACGTGCCGGAGATCTTATGGTCATATATACAGGCAAGTGAAGATACACTGAATATGTAAGCACAACCTATAATTTAATGGACGGACGGACGGACGGGCTACTGACAAACAACAGATGACGGATCAATGTCGAGCAGTATAGCTCACCTTTGTCTTGGGCGAGCTAAAACAAAATACCCATGCTTAGGATAAGAATACCTTTTCATTGTATTATAATTTATATCACCTATATAAATGCGACAGCATTAACTGTACGTGTCGATGTTAACCCTTTGTTCAGTATAGCTAGAAATAAGGAAGTTCCCGTAGATATCATGTTTAACCTGTTTGATTCATATGTTTTGTCTATTTTAAACTATAGCTGTGAAGTGCGGGCCACAATAAAGCAGAAAATTTGGAAACTGTTTATAAAAACTTTTGTAAATGGTTAATGAATGTGAAAATGTCAACAAACACTTGATCAATATACTCTGAACTCGGTAGGTTCCCGTTATATATTACAAGAAATGTAAGAATAGTTAAGTATTGGTTGAAACTATATAAAAATAAAAGCAAGAATTGTATTATAAGTTATATTGTATACAACCAGAGAAAATAAATTGATAATGACAATCGTATCATCAATTGTTCGTGTGGGGTACGCGATATTATACAAAACGCTGGTTTTCACGAGATTTGGTTATATCCAGAATCAGTAAATATAAATAGTTTTATACCAGTTTTAACAAACCGTCTAAGAGACATACACATTACACAATGGCGGGCAAGTATGGCATTATGTTCATTGTATACACAATACACAATATAAAAGTAAATCTACATCGTATAATAAAGAGTGCACAGCATATTAAGGTAAGTATACATAATACAATGAAGAAAGCACATAATATAAAGGAAAATGTACGTCATATGCCAAAATTGAAGCACAGAAGACAGCACCGGCTTTCCATACATTACTACCCGAAATATCATATTTAAGAAATATTTTGTTTCTATAAAACTGGTATGCCGATAAAAAAAAAAGAATGTCATTACACTATTACACTATGTCAAACACTTATTTTGTCAACGAAGAACGCGAATGTGCAAAATAATAAACGAATTATCCAAACCAGAAACAAAATTACAAACATAAAATTGTCATATACCCCTGTAATAATGAAACATGTTATCGGAGTCTGGCTTTATTCTTATTTTACGTGCTCCTATCTACCCACTGAAACTGTAGCTACCAAAACCTTTTTTATTGTCTTTAAAAAACAAAATCTCGCAAAACATTTACCTACCCACATGAGAAAAACTGGGTGGGGGAGTACAGAAAACAAAAAATAATTCAAGAATGACCTGGGTATACTTCATTTGAACATTGCCGTGTGTAGACTTTATGGACAAAACAGAGATACTTATTGACGAATTTGAAATCAAATACTGTAGTATGAATTCTTAGGTGTTTTTCGAATAGTTTACCTGATATACTTTTATATTGTAAAACCTATACAAACGTTTTAAAATACTTCAGACACAATCTAACACTTTTGATACAATCTTATATATGTAAATTCTTTTTAGATATCTAATGATTTATATCATAATAGATAAAGCTTTACTTACGTGCTGGCGTCTCATCAGGGTCGTATTCACCTGTAATAAATAATCGAACATGTATTGTAGATTAAAACAAAGATTTAGTTTTTATTTGTCAAATATACAGCTGTTTTGTGAATCACAAATGAAAGTCGCATGTTGTACGTTACTTTATACTGCTGGTATGTGAATCACTAATGGAAGTCGCATGTTACACGTTACTTTATACTGCTGTTATGTGAATCACTAATGGAAGTCGCATGTTACACGTTACTTTATACTGCTGTTATGTGAATCACAAATGAAAGTCGCATGTTACACGTTACTTTATACTGCTGTTATGTGAATCACTAATGGAAGTTGCATATTACACGTTACTTTATACTGCTGTTATGTGAATCACTAATGGAAGTTGCATATTACACGTTACTTTATACTGCTGGTATGTGAATCACTAATGGAAGTCGCATGTTACACGTTACTTTATACTGATGTTATGTGAATCACTAATGGAAGTTGCATGTTACACGTTACTTTATACTGCTGTTATGTGAATCACAAATGAAAGTCGCATGTTACACGTTACTTTATACTGCTGTTATGTGAATCACTAATGGAAGTTGCATATTACACGTTACTTTATACTGCTGTTATGTGAATCACTAATGGAAGTCGCATGTTATACGTTATTTTATACTGATGTTATGTGAATCGCTAATGGCAGTCGCATGTTATACGTTACTTTATACAGCTGTTATGTGAATCGCTAATGGAAATCGCATGTTATACGTTACTTTATACAGCTGTTATGTGAATCGTTAATGGAAGCCGCATGTTATACGTTACTTTATACAGCTGTTATGTGAATCACTAATGGAAGTCGCATGTTATACGTTACTTTATACAGCTGCTATGTGAATCACTAATGGAAGTCGCATGTTATACGTTACTTTATACAGCTGTTATGTGAATCGCTAATGGAAGTCGCATGTTATACGTTACTTATACAGCTGTTATGTGAATCGTTAATGGAAGCCGCATGTTATACGTTACTTTATACAGCTGTTATGTGAATCACTTATGGAAGCCGCATGTTGCACGATAAAGAGCTGTATAAGAGAGATAGATATATATAGAGAGAGAACTCTCTGTGTGTGTGTGTGTGTGTGTGTGTGTGTGTGTGTGTGTGTGTGTGTGAGTGAGAGAGAGAGAGAGAGAGAGAGAGAGAGAGAGAGAGAGAGAGAGACTTTTCATCTTCTATGAGCAGAACAATGATTCACTGTGGAACTCAAATGCTTCAATATCATACTTCAGCATTGAGATATACCGGCCTCCATTTACGCGTTCAGAACTACTAACTTACAAAAACGCCAAACATTATGTCCACCACTACATTCCCCACTGGTAAGACATAAATAATTTATTGATATTTGTACAAACAATTGTAAAGTATATCAATATATTACCTGGGGCAGACATTATCCTTAATACTGAAAATGTTTAACGTAAATCCTAAAATATTAATAACTCCTCTATTTAGGTTGTTTTAAATGACCATCAACATAAACTATTATGTTGCTCTCACAGATGTAATCCCAGATCGATTTCTGGTACAGCAGGTCGTTTTTTAAAAAGTATTTTCTCAGCTCTGTTTATCAGTAACCAATGACGGTATAATAAACAACACGCTTTCAAACGGCACGGGTGTTAACCGCGTATCAATATGGCAGGGGAATATTTGGTTTAAACAATATTTTATTCAAGAACTGTACATAGTATATTACATAACATTTGCAATTCATAAATGACAAACAATTCTAAGAATTGGGATTTAGAAAAAAGCTAATTAGCTTGTATGAATCTAGCTCCCAAAAATTACTGGTGATGTACAGGTGAATTTACAAGTGGCGGTATATAAAGCATGTACTAGTATGTTATTTGAAATATTTATTGTTATAACTTAAGAGTTTATTCACTGGCGTTGTTATTCCATTTGAACAAATACGCCGTGGTTGTTTTGCATAAGTCTTGTAAGAACTGTGACAAGAGAAGGAAAAAAAAGAGAAAAAATTGAAAGTTGAAAATGATTAAACGAGAAGGTTAAAGAGATAGAGAAGTAAAGATGAGAGGAAAGTGGTTATGCGTGAGTGTCCAGAGTGCCCCGGGTAACCGAATAGGATTTGTGTGTTTGGTTTTACTTGTACAATATGAACAGCGATTTGTAAAATAGAAAGTATAAAATCATTAAGGTTCAGATCAATCAAAGCGTTTTGTACTAATATTTGACCTCAGGTCAAGCATGTGTATCTTGTTATTTTTTTATATTCGTGCGGTGTATTTTACATTTTTATTGTTAAACTTTATATATGTTGCTAGTTTACATTTATGTTCTATGTTAAACGTTCTTATTGCTGATTGGATATGTTCATATTGTATATTTCAAAAACAAGAACGTGCAAATAATAATATGTGTCGTAACCTTTCATTTGCTTTGTTTGCCGTTGTCAACTTCAGCACGAAAATAACACATTTAAATAGATATTCAGAATAGAGGTGCGCGTTTACCCTCCGTGACTTTGCATTTCGCATTTATGATATTTGATCTTGTGAGATTACTATTTCATAAACCGGATACTAATCCTATTGCGCTCATAAATAGTTCTCGCACTAATATTAGATATTCACTCCGATTGGTCATGCACTATAAAATAGAACATTTCCGAAATTCTGTTCTATTTCCTGATTAGAAAATGATTATATTTCATTTTTATATACACGTTTATGAATTGTTAGTAATCTATATTAAGATATTTACATAAGATATTTTCTACTTGTCATAGTTCATTTTATGCGCATGATTGACTGGTTGGTTGGTTGATTGATTGATTGATTGATTGAATATTTAGCGTCATTTTTATGCCATCGAGGGCTCAAAGACGACCAGTTAACCTAACCACTGTTTCCTGGGATCCTGGAATGTTAACCAGTACTCGAGCACACCCCATCTCGACAGGAAACTGGCAACTTTCCCTCTTGAATCAGCGGTGAGAGACGAATACTAATACGACGCAATTGTCTAATGTCAAATATCATGGAGATTGTGGCCGAGCGGGGATTCGAACTCACACCTCCTGAATTGACACTCAGGCGCACTGATGACTGAGCATTTCGGACTCGGCTTATGTGTTTGACTATGATTATGTACTAATTTGACACAGCACGGGAAAATTGACAGAAGTGTGAATTTTCAAACATTTTCTTCTCGGCAATCAATCAGTCAAAATTATTCATGGATACAAATCATTACAATGGGTAAGAAATGAGAATTTATACAAATCAATGGGCTTGGTATAAAGGGACCACAAAAGGGGACTCAGAGTTTTAATAGGATCTGTATGGAAAATGTAAAATGCAAAATTCACATTTATTCAATTTCAGACATGAAGCATAATCTGATCATGGCATATCAGATTTGGTTCAGTAAAGTGGATTCAATTTCGAAAAGGGGCTGGATGGGGCCACAAAATGGGTAAAACCTGAGAATTTTATTTTATGGAAAGCCCCTTTAATCAACCAAACCGTAACTAGTTTACTGCGTCAAACAATGTTTTATATCTCTAAGTTGACTGAATAAAGTTCTGACAAAATTGGTGAGCATTCTTCATTGAAAAAAGCAAAAAGCCCCCCCCCCCCCCTCCCCCCCCCACACACACACCCAACACGCCTCCCACACACAAAAGAAGAATGATAAAATAGTACGACTTGGCTAATCGGTTCTTAAGAAGAGACCTTTTCAAAATTAAACACTTTATACTTTCTCCAGTACGTGTCAAATATGGGTCAGATTATTTGAACAAATTAGAAGCTCATTAAAGACCAATGTTTCTACTATGTAGGAAAAAAATTAAATTGGGTCCAAGGTGGTCACATTTTTGAAAAATCGATGGTATTTAAGTCATTAAATTATGTTTAGATTAAAAAGAATGGGTAACAAAA
This sequence comes from Panopea generosa, assembly GCA_029582155.1. Taxonomy (NCBI): domain Eukaryota; kingdom Metazoa; phylum Mollusca; class Bivalvia; order Adapedonta; family Hiatellidae; genus Panopea; species Panopea generosa. The sequence goes on along the minus strand of CM055903.1, from coordinate 66,013,631 downwards.
CAAGCTAGTTTATGTGGCCTGAATTATCGTGCCAACTAGTAGAAAGTATGTACGTTGTATAGACATGTATATACATTGTACATTACGCCAGATAGAGCAGTTTTTTTTTAAACTTATCGCTAGATAGGGAAAAAACATTTTAAAGATATTTTTCATATTCCTTTTTGGGTTAAAGAATAAGTCATTTTGACGTTTATTTCATAAAAATCCGTTGAGTAATGACCATTTTAAAAATGTAAATGGGTTAATTATTGTGAAACTAACCATATTTTACCACTACCCTTTTTGTACTTTTTTGAATTGAACGATATCGGGTGACAAGTTAATTCATGGGTTTCTAGAGGATTTATCTGCTATGTGGTAATTATCGTATACATACACGTGTGAAAATCATCATCTCTCTGAGTTAGCCAGTTCCACCACGCGGAAATGTTGTGACTAGAGTAAGAACACCATTATAACTTGACCACGGCATACGGTATCTGAGTGAGTACTTTTTATATTATGGTTTATATAGTTTAGTGATTTAAATATCCGATAGCTATATATTCAGATCTAAGTAATTGTTTTTGTATAAATTGTTAATATATATTCAGATTAGACTGTGGAGAATTTAATGTCATATCCGCAGTATCGAGAGTTGTTTATTAGGATATAAGCCGAGGAATCTGGTGAAGTGTAAGATATGTGTAATTAATTTGTGATAGTTTATTCTGTGTTTTTGCAAAGCAAATAGATATAGAATCCGTCCGTCATTGTTTATGTTGTATAATGTGGACATATGTATATGCTACCACGAGATTTGATAGACGATTATGAGAATTAAATGAATTGTTATTATATATTGATAAAACTACCATGAAATGAGACAGATGTTAAGAAAATAATGAACTGTTACGATAAACTGATAGAACTACCACGGGGTAACAGATGGTAAGAAATGAATGTAGTGTTACGATATAAACTACTATGAAGTAGTTAAATGGTAAGTGGTGATAAACGTTATACTATCGCATATTGAGTAAATAGTAAATCTGAGTTTATTTATATATTTGTAGCCGTTTATTGACGTACGTATGTGCGACGTAGGTCCCGTAACGTTAACGACGTAACAAGAGTCAGCCGTGGTTATACCGTCATAAGGACTCACACCACTATTATCTCCATTGAGTACTCCGGACCTACAGATGAAGGAGGTAGAAATAAAACTTTAGTTCTCTTTTTCTTCTTTTTTTTCAGGGCTTTGTACTGCAGTGTTTTGTTTTTTGCTAGCATGAGTTAAATGGTCAGTATTTTAGAAATCACCACTAAAAAAATTGATGCTGATACCAGCTTTCTGGACAATTCTGTGTCATTTTAGAATTGTTGGTTCGAACCGTATCTAGGGCGAATAGTTGACATATCGCTACTCTGGAAATTGATAGGTCTCACAAAAGCATTGAATTAAAAAAAAAAAAAACCTGGTCAAGGTATACTTTTTTTTCTTTATAATTGCATATCTTGAACCAATGAAGAATTTGAGCCCAGACACATGCTGCAGAATTTAATTTTTCACTCTGTTTTGGACATAAATGTTACAATGGAGCCCTATGGGAAATGTAATAGTGGCGTGAGACGTTAACAGAAACTGGCAGATCTGCATGTTGCAGTGTTGAGGAATGCTGATTTCTTTAAATAGAAGGTATTAAACTATAATTTGGACATGTTATGAATAGTTGAACACAATCTGAGTTTTTAAACATTTCAATATAACTGATGGTGCAGATTTGCATTTTTTTTTCATGCATTTATGATAGAGATTACACACATTGACCAAACTTTGTATATGTCAATTTCTTGATATTCATGTTATCCATGTATGATTTAGTATTCTGTTAAATGTGGAAACAAAACGAGAGATACATCATGTCTAATGCATGGCAGAATGCTGGTTTACTCTGTAGATGGTCATTTTGGTGTTTCCTTGCCCTAAGTTTAGGTTTATGAGCAGTGTCCAGTCTCATATTTCATGAACACCTGTCCTCATAGACAGATCCCATTTGTGACACTCTCTCCATCATGTGTGGTTTTGCCATATTTCTGTAGAACTACCAACCCTTAATTCAGGTTGAAGTATCTGCAAGATCACACTGAATTCCAGTGGGCATGCTCAGGGCTCGAATTTAAGCACTCGCCACTCGCAAAATGCGAGCTGTATTTTGAAAATGAGAGTTGAAATTACTTAAGCTGGCATTTTTTTGCGAGTGGATTTCAAGTTGAGAAAATTATTTATTTTATTCATTTTATTGATTTTTGAAAATAAACAAGTATTATCCTGGTAAAAATAACGAGTTCTTGTCAATTTTACCAAATTTCTTTTACTTCTCGCGCCAAATTACCCCCTAACAGCACTATTGTCAATGACATGTATATATATATGTGTAGACTGCGTCCAATTGTTTTTGATCTCAAGTTCATTCTGCAAAACGGAAGGAAAGTTAAAACCCGTCAACAACATAATGAGTAGACTGCGTCTAGTTGGATCGATCGCGCACTCACTCTATAAAATAAAAGTAAAGTTGAAACCCGTCAAATTTATTGTTTACATATTTTGTCAGCTGTTAAAATGGCTGATAAAATAACATATTTTTCTCCATTTAACCGGCGATTGAAAGCGAGCCCCAACAAGAAAAAAGAGAAATAATCCTTCCGTTAATACTGTAATGAAATGGGAGTGACAGCTCAATATCACACTGGGTTATAAACTTGTCAATGACAAAATGGTGTGTCAATTGTAGAAACCACCGCGATTGACAGATCATTGATATCACAACATTTACACATGTTAAACAATTGTCCTTGGCTAGATCTAGATCTTATTTTAAAACGAAAGGCCATTGGCTATATTAATTCTATAAATAGAAATGTGTGTATGTCTCAATCTCAGCCTCTCTGTACACTTGTTATTGTTGAATCCATGATTCATATTTTGGTTTAGTTAAAAGTGTTTATTTATGATATATCATTGTATGCATTTATTTATTGTAGTATAATAAATAACAAAGACAATTTTATTTTTTTAAATATTTTGTTTTGTAAAGTACTGCTTTGAATTGTACCTTTACATATATAATAACCTTGATACCATTGTCTATAAATTAAAAAAAGCTAATAATGCATATTAAATAACATGCAGGCTTTGAAACAATTAATTTTGGGTTTATTTAGGACTACAAATTTCTGCGAAAATTGGTTTGGATAGTTGGTTTCAAATTTGGCCAGTTGAAATTTTAGGCACTGGCCAAATTTGCCAGTGCACAAAAAAGTTAAATTCTAGCCCTGAATGCTTATTGCTCAGATTGTGAATTTTAAGCTGATATTTACATTAATTTATTACCCCACCCACTTATTTCTGAATACAAAAATAGAATTGTTTGCAAAATGAAATAAATTGCATATTTACAGTGGACTGGGAGTTTGTACTAATTTTTATTGTTTAATTATGAAAAGGCAGTAGTTGCAATCTTGCCAAGCGGCCAGTTTACAGTTAACTTCGGTTGTTTTCGATTGTCGTCGCATTAAATTTTTGCTTGTACTCCATTTTTATAGAAAATGCTATAGATATGCAGAATTTTACATTGAATGTCATGTATGCATTATCTTTTGAGCCTGTGTTGCCCTTCTTATATTGGAATTGATGTGTAGACAGGGTAATGGAGTACTTTAGCATGAAAATAGCTTGAATTGTTTGCTTGTGCTGCTGCCATATCATTCTGATATTGAACTTTATCTAAAATATGTTAAGTTTAATAAGTTTTGTTCCACAATATCATTTTTTTTGTAATCAAGATGTCTGTTTTTCTTCCCATTTTCAGACACCTTTTCATTTTACCATGTAGTTGTGAAAGTTTCAGACCTTTTTAGATACAATTGGTCAAGTTATCATGAAATTTAGACTGTAGGGTTGTGAATTCTTGCTTTTTTACATGAAATGGCAGCATTTTGACTGAAACCATGTGTCACTAAAACTTATTTTATTTCAGAACTAGTTCAGATATGGGGATGCATTTAGCTTTATTGAACTTGTATTGAGTATTGTTACATAATATGAAAATTTATCTTCAGGACGTGCAACCAACGTATTCTTCATCATTTCTGACGTCAGAGTGGAGTCGACATAAGACGACGTAAGACAATAGCAGCGCAGTACTACATAGAACACGGGAAGTAAACCCTGTTGATACATCGATCGCCATAAGAGACGATTAGAGACTACACATCCGGACGCGGACGTAGAGTTTGTATAATCTTATTTGAAAACAGTATAAAACATTCATTAACATTGTTTAGCAGTTTGTATTGCGACATCAGTAACATACAAGTGAGTAGCAGTTTGTATCACAACATCAGTAACATACAAGTGAGTAGCAGTTTGTATCATGACATCAGTAACATACAAGTGAGTAGCAGTTTGTATCTCAACATCAGTAACATACAAGTGAGTAGCAGTTTGTATCATGACATCAGTAACATACAAGTGAGTAGCAGTTTGTATTGTGACATCAGTAACATACAAGTGAGTAGCAGTTTGTATCGTGACAACATACAAGTGAGTAGCAGTTTGTATCATGACATCAGTAACAAACAAGTGAGTAGCAGTTTGTATCACAACATCAGTAACATACAAGTGAGTAGCAGTTTGTATCGTGACATCAGTAACATACAAGTGAGTAGCAGTTTGTATCGTGACATCAGTAACATACAAGTGAGTAGCAGTTTGTATCACAACATCAGTAACAAATAAGTGAGTAGCAGTTTGTATCTTGACATCAGTAACATACAAGTGAGTAGCAGTTTGTATCACAACATCAGTAACATACAAGTAAGTAGCAGTTTGTATCGAAAAATCCGTTTATATCACGGCGTCGGTTACATACAAGTGAGTAGCAGTTTGAATCACGACATTAGGAACATACAAGTGAGTAGCATTTTGTATCGGGGAATCAGTTTATATCGCAATGTCAGTAACATACAAGTGAGTAGCAGTTTGTATCGCAGAATCAGTTTATATTGCGATGTCAGTAACATACAAGTGAGTAGCAGTTTGTATCACGACATCAGTAACATACAAGTGAGTAGCAGTTTGTATCACAACATCAGTAACATACAAGTGAGTAGCAGTTTGTATCACAACATCAGTAACATACAAATGAGTAGCAGTTTGTATCACGACGTCAGTAACAAACAAGTGAGTAGCAGTTTGTTTCATGACATCAGTAACATACAAGTGAGTAGCAGTTTGTATAGCGACCTCCATAACATACTAGTGAGTAGCAGTTTGTGTCATGACATCAGTAACGTACAAGTGAGTAGCAGTTTGTATCATGACATCAGTTACATACAAGTGAGTAGCAGTTTGTACAGCGACGTCCATAACATACTAGTGAGTAGCAGTTTGTATCATGACATCAGTAACATACAAGTGAGTAGCAGTTTGAATCATGACATCAGTAACATTCAAGTGAGTAGCAGTTTATATGGCGACGTCCATAACATACTAGTGAGTAGCAGTTTGTATAATGACATCAGTAACATACAAGTGAGTAGCAGTTTATGTATCGTGACATCAGTAATACACTAGTGAGAGGCAGTTTGTGTATCGCAACATCAGTTATATATTAGTGAGTAGCAGTTTATGTATCGCGACATCAGTAATATACTATTGAGAAGCAGTTTGTGTATCGCTACATCAGTTATATACTAGTGAGAAGCAGTTTGTGTATCTGACATCAGTTACATACAAGTGAGTAGCAGTTTGTATCGCAACATCAGTAACATATGAGTGAGTAGCAGTTTGCGTATTGCGACATCAGCAATATATGTGTGAGTAGCAGTTTGAGTATGGTGACATCAGTTAAATACGAGTGAGTAGCAGTTTGTGTTTTGTGACATCAATATTATACGAGTGAGTAGCAGTTTGTGTATCACAACATCAGCAATATCGAGTGAGTAACAATTTGTGTATCGCGACATCATTAACATACTAGTGAGTAGCAGTTCGTATCAAGACATCAGTAATGTACAAGTGAGTAGCAGTTCGTATCGAGACATCAGTAATATACGAGTGAGAAGCAGTTTGTGTATCGCCACATCAGTAATATACGAGTGAGAAGCAGTTTGCGTATCTCGACATCATTAACATACTAGTGAGTAACAGTTTGTGTATCGCAATATCAGTAATATACGAGTGAGAAGCAGTTTGTGTATCTCGACATCATTAACATACTAGTGAGTAACAGTTTGCATATCACGACATCAATTAACATACTAGTGGGAAGCAGTTTGTATCCCGACATCAGTTAACATACAAGTGAGTTGCAGTTTGTGTATCGCGACATCAGTAATATACTAGTGTATAGTGACATCAGTAATATACTAGTGAGCAGCATTTTGTGTATCACGACATCAGTTATATACTAGTGAGTAGCAGTTTGTATCACGACATCAGTTATATATATACAAGTGAGTAGCAGTTTGCATCATGACATCAGTTATATACGAGTGAGTAGCAGTTTGTATCACGACATCAGTTATATACAAGTGAGTAGCAGTTTGTATCGCCACATCAATAATATACGAGTGAGAAGCAATTTGCGTATTGCGACATCATTAACATACAAGTGAATAGCAGTTTGCGTTTCACGACACCATTAACATATTAGTGGATAGCAGTTTGTATCCCGACATCAGTTAACATACGAGTGAGTAGCAGTTTGTGTATTGCAACATCAGTAACATACAAATGAGTAGCAGTTTGTTTATCGCAACATCAGTTATATACAAGTGAGTAGCAGTTTGCATCATGACATCAGTTATATACAAGTGAGTAGCAGTTTGTATCACGACATCAGTTATATACAAGTGAGTAGCAGTTTGTATCGCCACATCAATAATATACGAATGAGAAGCAATTTGCGTATTGCGACATCATTAACATACAAGTGAATAGCAGTTTGCGTTTCACGACACCATTAACATATTAGTGAATAGCAGTTTGTATCCCGACATCAGTTAACATACGAGTGAGTAGCAGTTTGTGTATTGCGACATCAGTAACATACAAATGAGTAGCAGTTTGTTTATCACAACATCAGTTATATACAAGTGAGTTGCAGTTTGCATTGCAACATCAATAACATACAAATGAGTAGCAGTTTGTTTAATGCGACATCAGTTATATACAAGTGAGTAGCAGTTTATATTGCGACATCAATATGACTAAAGCTTAATAAACCTGTATGAAAAATCTACCCGGATTCCAGGCGGAGTCCAGGCGGATTCCGTGTGAAAATCACACGGAATCACTATTTTCCGCCCGGATTCCAGGCGGACACGGAAATTATGGCAAAAGTCCGTGTGGACATTCTGTCTTTTCCGCCCGGAATTTCAACCTGAAACACGGATTTTTAAATCTTAACAATTTTTACGCCCGGAATTTCTACAAGTCCGCCCGGAATTTCTATCTTAACACGGATTTTTAATACTTAGACATTTTGAGAACACGGAAATTTCATACTTAGAAAAAAAAGAGCAACAAAATGTTACAATTCACACGGAAATCTCATACTTAGAAATTTTCAGTACCCAACATTTTGGACTCATCAAATGCATTAGGTTTATTCATTAGTTTTTTAATTAATGTTTGTAAATCATATGATATATAAAAATTAGCTTTTTGCTGATTTAATGTAGATTTTATTGATTTTCAATATAGTATATAATCATACTGTACCTTTAAGTTGTTTTTTAGACATTAATAATTAATACAAATTATCTTGAACCACAGCTACATATTTGACTTCATATGGTGCATTGCACTTGTTTTATAGAGTACAGAGAAGAGTCAAGCAATTATAGAAAAGGGCAAGTATATGAAAACAGAAGAACTATAACCACTAATTACTGGTTTATTACAGTGTGAAATAATAATCAGAATACATGAATATATACAAAAAAATGGCATTGTAGATACTTTAAGTACACTTGAACGCTGTATTCCTAAACTACCATTTTTTTATTTTATTTTTTTTCAGTGGAAAATAAGTGCAAATTATTGGAAATTAGCACCGGTTACACATCATCCAAAAATATAAGTCAAATCACTGAGGTTTTGTCTTGTGGTATTGCATTTATTCATTAAATGAAATTCTTTAAAAAAAAAATAAACACACAAAAAAAAAGAATTATTTTTAAATTTTAAATGTGAATGAGAACGGTACAAAGCAAATAGAATGTTAATGGAAGACTTCACCAAGTTTGTAATTAGAAATCTTGGTTTTTGTTCTTTTACGTTCTTAATCTTTGGTAGTAAGCAAGTCATGGTGTCTTGATTTATTAGTTTAATAATATAATAACATAGTAATTTTCAATACATTACAAGAAATATCACGGAAAAATAAACAAGAAAAACATTATTTCCTGTTTTTCCATAGTATTAAAATCAGTCCCCTTACTAGGCCCCAATGGACCCTATTCCCTTTACATGAACAAACTCGAAAACCTGATTGATTGAGATCATTTAAAACAAATATAAATAAATTTGGTCTCTCAGTTCCTGTGAAGATTTTTATGTAAGAGTGACCTTGACTTGATTTAACTCAAAGTTAATCTCAAATCACTTAAACTATTACTTGAGAACCTTAAATTCACAAACTTTCATCAAATTATGTAATAGGAAAACAAAAGTTGTCAAAGGCAATATTTTTTTTTCTATTGTTTAGCAACAGTGACCTTGACCTTGACCATGACCTGTTTTACCATCACATTAATCCCTTTCCTTTTAAAAAAAAGAACATATACACAATATTTCAATCAAATTTATTTTAAAAGTAAATTAATTTATTACATATTAATATTCAATTTACATAACTATATAAATTAATATTATTTACTGTCTTATTGTTAAACACTAAGCATTGTTTATTTAATTATTCACTAGTTCACATGTTATCTTATTTACTCTAAAACCCTATAAATGCAGCACCTATTTACCATGTTGTGATGACAATAATTAACACATGTTATTAAAAATAGGGAAAATTAGTCATATCCACACCTGCAAGCTTTGGCCTGTAACGTATTATTTCATTGGTCCTCCTTTTGAAATTCAACCAATCATATTGTCGCTTACATGAAATGGCAGTTATAACTCTTAGTAAACACGAGTGTTTTGAAATTGAAATTGCTTTCGTGTTGTGTGGCTATAGTAAAGATTTTGTGATTTTGGATACAGTAAAGAACCCATACATACACTCCAAATGAACCAGCTGTATCTGCTGATAAACTATCCAAAGGTCAAGAAAGTGTCACTGTTTACAGATCTAATTTATACCAACAGCAACAGATATAAACGTGTAATGATGTCTCAACCACCAGGGAAGAAATACATGCATCACATGAGTAATTAACAGGTTCGTGTTTTTTTGTAATGAAATGCATTTGTTTACATGTATACTTTGATAAACTTTTTCATAGCAACATATATGTTCATATTTTTTATAATTATAAAAAATTGTGAAAACCCATGACATTGTCAGTGTTTTTTCCCCCCATGAACAGTGATGAAAATTTGTTTTTTTCTTCTTCTTCTTCTTCAGTTTTTTTATCAGCTGAAATAGTAAAATCTTGTGTAAACCAAAAAAAATTACCCAATAACAATAGCAGTGAATAATTTTGTTGTTGTATGGTGTTTAGCGTCGCTTTCAACAACTTTTCAATCATATCGTGACGATGTCTGCTTGAGACAAAATTCTGAGTGCTTTCACACTGGAGTATCATACCGCAGACACATGGTATGATACCTCGACCAGTCATATTATATGACCAGACTTGAACTCTCCTCAAAATGCTGAGCATCAAGCTAGGAAGCTTCTAGTACCATTTTTTAAGTCTTTGGTATGACCCGGTCGGGGAAAATAACCCACAACCTTCCGCATGTGAGGCGGACCTCTACCACTAGACATTACCGCGGTCTGTTTAATTTTGTAAATTTTATGTCAGTTTATGTTGTTAAGAGAGACAAACTTTCAATTTCATTTGCTTCTTTATCCAAGCTCAGAATTCAGAATATAAAAGTATAAACTTATGATAATTTGACAACAAATTTTATGATGTGTTTGAGTTACAATTATTTATTTATTGTTTTTTGTGTTTAATATTTCAGATGCCACAAAGTGTGATGTACACCTCTACTGTTTGCAATCAGTATTTGTCGATGAAGGAATGGTACCAGCAAGACTGAAGTGTATTAGTTGAATGACAGTACATAACCCTGCCAGATGACAAGCCGGACATGATGCGAATATAGTTTTGGATGAGTGAAAAGAATTATACACATCTTTTGAATAGACTCAAACATCTGAAGACAGCCTATGCCAGTGCAGCTTGAGAGAATATTGAGTGAACTTCAGAATGTGCCAAACATCTAAATTATGGAAAACATTTGGTAAAACTTAGTGGCGGAGCTGTTGTGGCTTAATCACTATCGTTATTCTTGCGGACAGCTTTGTACATAAAGAAGAGGACTTACCTATATATTAACAATTAAAAAATCAAAAGGAGAACAACTATATTGAAAAAAGAAAGCACATCCACTTGTGTTAGTAGTGATGGGTTAGGCCTGCTATATTTAGACTTGCAGAATATGGTCACACTGTACAAGCTGTGACTCGAAACAATTAGTGATTGATGAACCAAAGCAATACCTATATGCACAAAAAAAAGCTGTGGTGTATCTATTAGCTCTGTAAATTATTGATTTCTTATTTAGTTTGCATTGTAGTTAAGTACAGTTTACCCTAAATTGAATTGATTTAATTTGGTAAACTAATGATATAACTTACATATGAATGACAACAGAAACACTCTGTCTAATAGCCATTTAGTTATCCCTCTTCTAAACCCTAACACAGTGGGAAGGGGGCATCTGACTGTGAGTTTGAAAGTTTGCGAGAGAAACTGTTGAATTAACACTTGCAAATGAAAATGATATTCATAAGCATTTTTGTTGTCATTCTTGTATTATTCTAATTTAGTTTCATTACGATAATATAGTTTCATTACAAAGTGAAACTAATAGATGTTGAAGATCAAAAATATAGAAATGTATATTGGAATGGTTTAGTATTGATTATTTTAATGATTGCAAAACAGAAATTTTAAATATAAAGAACTTTTTATGTCTTTACCAAGTCATTATCAATTGGCTTGAACTTTATTCATCACATGATAACAGTGTTTTATTTTAACATAAATTTTATATTTATAGGGTATGACTTTTTCTTTACTCGAGTGGGTGAGGGGTGATTCAACATTTAACTTTTATTTTTTTTAATACACTATTCCTTGATTTAAACTCTAACACTATGATGGTTTTTTTTATATATATAACATGAATATATTATTTTATTTTATTTTTTTAATAATTTACTATTCATTGGTTAAAAAATTGCGCCAAAGTAATATGGATGATTTGTTAACTGAAAAAAAATTGAAGTACCCTTAATGGATATACTTTTACAGGAGATCTTCCTCCATCCATTCAAAAACAACATGCTTTCTTAAAATCCATCAGTATGATTCATTATATAAATTGTCATATAAAAACTAGGATTGAAATAAATTAGAGACATTGTTTTTGCTATTGTGTTTTAGTTTAATACATTTTAAAAGCCTGTATAAAAATTGTATAAGACAGAACCTGTCAAATTTTATTTTTCTGTCCATTTCTTTATTTTTAACTCTACTGGCCAAAGGCTAGCAGGGCTTATGTCATGGTAAATTGTCCGACGTCCTTCTTTTTCTTGTAAATGTGATAGCACTTATTTTTCATTGAATCTTAACCAAACTTGCACACCAGTTATATAATCACAATATCTCAGACAAGCTCTTGAATCAGCGCGATTCGAGCACATTTTACGTGAAACTTACAGATTTTTTCTGAAAGTCCAAGGCCTAGACCTTACATTTTTTTCATGTTGCATTGCATGAAGCCTCAAGGTCGCCTAAAATATTTGTTCAAGTTGGGGTCTCTGGGGTCAAATTTAAGGCTGCAACAGGTGTCACTTTTACATAGAGTTACATAGGGAAAAGGTTGTAGATGCAATAGCACCATCATTTTTCAATGAATCTTAGCTAAATTTGCATAGCAGTTATATAACCACAAGATCTCGGATGAGTTCTTGAACCAGCATAATTCAACCATAAATGCTTCCGTCACAGGGCTCATAAGTACATTTTAAGTGAAACATTAAAAAAAACATATTCTCTAAAAGTTCAAGGCCTAGATTTTAGATATTTTATGTATAGCATTGCATGGTAGTCTCCAAAAAAATTTGTTGATGTAGAACTTACAAAAAAACATTTCCTCTGAAATGTTCATCTGTCCTGATGTTGCAAGTAGAGTTATTCATGTCCTTTTGATCCTAACGTTTCATTTATCCATTAATAATTTCATATATGCCAGATGGTACCGTAATTTAAAGGGGCAAGATTTAAAAAGCAGCCGTATAGCATCTTGTTTGGAATTCATATACCTACAGAATGACTTATAGAATTTTTACATGTAGGAATGCAATGAATTTGAAATTGTGTTTGCTATTTGTGTTTCAGATTGTTAATAAATGTTAAACAAATCATATCATTTTACTTTTTGTATCAGCTATAGAATAGAAAATGCATATTTCATGGTAATTTGTCTGTCCATCCTTTTTGTAGTCAATACAATTTTTTTTATATAAATTTTTAATATATATATAATTATATTAAAAAAATTTTTACAGAAAAAACTGCCTGGACATTTGTAAAGCCTGTATACATGGATATTCTGATAGTCTGGGCGGAATTCTAAAAATCCGCCTGGACATTTTAAAATTCCACCCAGACTTTTAAGAATTCCGCCTGGATATTTTAGAATTCCGCCCGGACAATTTAAAAGTCCGCCTGGACATTTTAGAATTCCGCCTGGATATTTTAAAAGTCCGTCCAGACATTTTAAAAGTCCGCCCGGACATTTATAAAGTCCGCCAGGACATTTTAAAATCCGCCTGGAAATTTTTCTGCCTAGGTATTTAATTTCCAGGCGGAATAATTCTATAGAATTCCGCCTGGACATGGTCACATGACCCGGACTAATTTAAATATTTCGTCGATTTTACTATATAAATGTTACTTAAAATAGAAGTCCGTGTCAACTTAGTTTAATTCGCCCGGACATTTAGTCCGCCTGGAAAATTATTATTTTATCAGCCTGGATTCCGGGTGGAATCCGCCTGGAAGTTTTCGTACAGGAAGTGGACAGTGTTAGACATTATTAGACCAGTATTTTTTTCATGTTTTGTTCATCTTGTTAGTTTATTTTTATATTGTTTTTATTATTTAATATTGTATAATTGTATATTCATAATTTTATTTATGTGAAAATAAAATTGTAATTTTTTATTTTGATTAAAGTAGTATTCTACCCTAGTTGTCGGCCCTTGGTCATTTTGCTACAGAATGGAAAACCTGACTCAAGTGTTAGGCACGCGACGTAGAATTGGGCCCTTAGCGGGACTCATACCATCGTAGTTAGATCTGTAAATGAGTTTCCCACATAATTAAAATTGGAAGCCTCACCGTATAGGTAATGAGTTTAGGGTCATGTTTGATAGGCGACCGTAAATGTGTAAAAAATTATACATGCAAAATATGAAAATCTAAATTTGACACCCAAATGTAGGGTCCAATATTTAACATGGGGTCATGATTTGAAGAAACTTGGTTGAGATCACAGTTGATCATAGTATTATATATACAATAAATTGTGAGACGTTTTAAAAAGATACTATCTTCCATCATTCCATGCAAAAGTTGGAGCCCTCGGGATAAATATGACCCACTGACCTTACTTTGACCATCTGTCATCAACAATCACAACTGCTTATAATTTCAGAGAAGAATTTTCAAGGTTTCTGTGTCACAGCGTGCCATGTAAGTTTGATCTCACACCCTGAGATATGGCCAACTATGGTCTTTACTTTGAACAAGATCGGGGACCAAAAACATTTATAATGTTTCGGACCATATGGATTCTCAAGAACATGTAGACTTAGGACAAATTTTAAATGTCTCCAAACAAAAGTGGAGTACATATCATTTTCAAGTGGGTGCGAGTGGGGTGGTTGGTAAAATAGTCATTTTCAAAATAGTCACTGAAAATGCTCTCAATGAAGCATTTATTAAGAAAAAACAATGTTTATATAAAGGTGTTAGATCCGCCAGTGGATGGACGTAATGTTTCCCATAATACAAACGTCATAAAACTATATACTGATGGATTATTAAGTAAATACTTATGCTCAACTCAAAAACTGAGATCATAAATTAGTCTGGTACCCGGTCCATCCCCATGATGAGTGAGAGCAGGGAGACCAATAACCACTTAATAGTATGTGACTTCTGTTGCAAGCAATAAACGTTGACATAATTGTGATAATTTAGCAATTTGTTTATTGTATGAACAAAAATGTGTATATAATCGCCAAACAACACTCATTGTATACTCTTGCAAAAAATGATAATTTTACCCATGTACTGGCACTTGCAGCAACCTTTTGCCAGTACGTTTGTCAAGGTACCAGCACACACGCACGCACACACGCACGCACGCAAGCATGGCTAATGTTCACACATGCACATTACCGTCATTATTTAATCAACTATTGTATTCTCCTTAGCCAAATTCTGAAATGTTTTGAAATTCGTCTGAGGATCTAAAAATGTTTGCGGAACTCTATTCTTATAAAAAAATGCAAATTCTTTTAATCATTTCAAAGCTTTATATTAACAATGGAGTAACAATTCTTAGCAACTCTAATAAATCGGGTAGCTCTCATCAATATTGCTGCACACACACACACACACACACACACACACACACACACACACATATATTATTGCTTGTCTATTAGCCCGATTAGCTCAGTCGGTTACGCGTCTGACTATCAATCCAGGGGTCGTGAGTTCGAATCCCCCGCCCGGCAACAGTCTCCGTGATGATTGATATACAACATTGTGTCTCATTATCATTCGTCTCTCACCACTGATTCAAGTGGGAAAGTTATCAGTTACTTGCGGAGATGGGGTGTGCTCGAGTACTGGTTAATCCCAGGAAATAGTGGTTAGGTTAACTGATCATCTGTTAGCCCTCGATGGCATAAGAATGACGCTAAATATTCAATCAATCAATCATGCTTGTTTATTCTTGTGTTTATATGTTGAATAAATGATGTTCTTTGTAAATATGTTGAGGGCCTCATGGAATATTGAATTGATTCAAACAAGTTCTATTGTTAATAAAATTATTTATTATTAATATTATTAAATTTATTATTATTATTGCTAAATAAGGCGCGGATTGACTGAATTAGATGCGTGCAATAAGTGCTTATTACCAAACGCTGTTAGATGGGACAGTCTCTGTGCATATATATGTGTAATGGCGGATAAGTGGACAAGGGGATGTCCGATAAAAACAAATAATAACATTCCCCACAGATTAATACACATCTAGCTTCTGTTCAACCAACATTTTACTTACATACTTAGAAAATTACCTAAGTGTTGACTGGTTGTTTATCTTTTATGTAATCAATATCAATGAACAATATGCAGTTTAACCGGAACCAGTCTAAAATTATGATCACCTGGCTGCTTTTCTTAAATACAAGTTTGTTGGCAAAACAGGAGCCAGTGACATATGGACACTATATTAAAGTCACTGCACACACTATCATATGGCATACAATCTCACAATAAATACAGCGGAAACATACAGAAATGGCTCATTGTGTGTAACGGATGTCATTAAAACAAATACACAGAAAACATACACATATACATTGAAACTTACAGTCGCTCATGGTGTGTGGAATAGGGCAAGTTTATATTCCTTTTAATGTATCCGAGAAGACGTTAAATACACACTTTATATTCCCAGGGGCACAAATATATGCTTGATAAAACGTGTAACCTAGTAACGTATTTTATCGATCACTTTATTCTCGTCTGCATCAACTATGTTACTATAAATAACTGACTGACTGGCTATTAGTAATGAGTGACTGTTGAATGAACCCTCGTCAATTAAATATAACAATAACCTTCGTTCCCACCAATTTTGTAATTATAAGACAAATAGCGAAACTTTCAAATCACGGTCTGTTTACCGGAAGCATACAGATATAGACTCGATAATGTAAATTGTAAACACTTCAACATTCCGGATGGGAATGAAAGTCCCTTGGCCAGAGTAAGTGTATGCTATAACATACAATATTGTGTTCAGTGAGACAGTGGTACGGGAACGGTACAACACATACTATAGCTTACATCAGATTAAGAGGGTAATGTAGTGGTATGGGAACGGTACAACACATACTATAGCTTACATCAGATTAAGAGGGTAATGTAGTGGTATGGGAACGGTACAACACATACACATATAGCTTACATCAGATTTAGAGGGTAATGTAGTGGTATGGGAACGGTACAACACATACACATATAGCATACATCCGATTTAGAGGGTAATGTAGTGGTATGGGAACGGTACAAAACATATACATATAGCGTTCATCAGATTTAGAGGGTAATGTAGTGGTATGGGAACGGTACAACACATATACATATAGCGTACATCAGATTTAGAGGGTAATGTAGTGGTATGGGAACGGTACAACACATATACATATAGCGTACATCAGATTTAGATGGTAATGTAGTGGTATGGGAACGGTACAACACATACACATATAGCGTACATCAGATTTAGAGGGTACTGTAGTGGTATGGGAACGGTACAACACATATACATATAGCATACATCAGATTTAGAGGGTAATGTAGTGGTATGGGAACGGTACAACACATACACATATAGCGTACATCAGATTTAGAGGGTAATGTAGTGGTATGGGAACGGTACAACACATATACATATAGCGTACATCAGATTTAGAGGGTAATGTAGTGATATGGGAACGGTACAACACATACACATATAGCGTTCATCAGATTTAGATGGTAAGGCAGAGGTATTGGAACGGTACAACACATATACATGTAGCGTACATCAGATTTTGAGAGTAATGTAGTGGTATGGGAACGTTACAACACATACACATATAGCGTACATCAGATTTAGAGGGTAATGCAGTGGTATGGGAACGGTACAACACATATACATATAGCGTACATCAGATTTAGAGGGTAATGTAGTGGTATGGGAACGGTACAACACATACACATATAGCGTACATCAGATTTAGAGGGTACTGTAGTGGTATGGGAACGGTACAACACATATACATATAGCGTACATCAGATTTAGAGGGTAATGTAGTGGTATGGGAACGGTACAACACATACACATATAGCGTACATCAGATTTAGAGGGTACTGTAGTGGTATGGGAACGGTACAACACATATACATATAGCATACATCAGATTTAGAGGGTACTGTAGTGGTATGGGAACGGTACAACACATATACATGTAGCGTACATCATATTTAGAGGGTACTGTAGTGGTATGGGAACGGTACAACACATATACATTTAGCTTTCATCAGATTTAGAGGGTACTGTAGTGGTATGGGAACGGTACAACACATACACATATAGCGTACATCAGATTTAGAGGATAAGGCAGAAGTATTGGAACGGTACAACACATATACATGTAGCGTACATCAGATTTTGAGAGTAATGTAGTGGTATGGGAACGGTACAACACATACACATATAGCGTACATCAGCTTTAGAGGGTTATGTACTGATATGGGAACGGTACAACACATATACATATTGCGTACATCAGATGTAGAGGGTAATGGAGTGGTATGGGAACAGTATAACATATATGTATATATACATATAGCGTATATAAGATTGAGATGGTAAGGCAGAGGTATGGAAACGACACAGAACATATATATGTAGCGTATATCAGATTTAGAGGGTAAGACAGTGCTATGAGAACGGTAAAACACATATTCATGTAGCGTACATCAGATTGAGAGGGTTAGGCAGTGGTATGGTAACGGTACAACAAATATACATATAGCGAACATCAGATTTAGAGGGGAAGACAGTGCTATGAGAACGGTACAACACATATACATGTAGCGTACATCAGATTTAGAGGGTAATGAAGTGGTATGGGAACAGTACACACACACACACACACACACACACACACACACACTTGTAAAAGGTGTCAACCGGGGACGTCCGATGTATTCATGGCAACTGGGGACTTTTTTTATCTTCTTTAATAATAGAGCTAGATCTAAAATTTTAACGTTTACTATCAAGATTAGCACCCTTTAAAACGTTCCGAGCTCAAAAAGTTGTCTATTGTTAAAATAGTGACTTATGAAATTTTATACTCTAACCGGGGACGCACACCGTTTACACACTCTGGCAACCGGGGACATACACACCGTATTAGTATTTACCGATTAACCGGGGACCAAGTGTGTAAAAATGTACGAGCCAGTATAAACGGGGACGCACACCGTTTACACACTGGCAACCGGAGACATACACACTGTATTAGTATTTACCGAGTAATTGGGGACCAAGTGTGAGGAAATAAAACTTACTCACTATCTCGTCAATACCTACACAATGGTACCAAGTTCAACACAGTCAATTCCTGAGGAATGAGCTCTCGGCAGTGATTTGAACATGACACAATATGTACAACAAGTATTATCACGGCTTTTCACGGCTTTTTTTTTAGAAAAAGTCAAATTCCATAATTTTCAAAAAGTTCCACAGACTTCAATATTTGGTCGACAGGTCTGTTATTTTGTACCATTCTTTATCGGAACATTTTTATTTTCTTGTTTTTACCACAGATAGTTTTTAAAAATATATTAAAGACCCGTGAGACACGGACAAACATAGAACCTAAACGCAGAAATCAATTTTATGTTCACTATTTTTACTGAAGCGCACGTGGGAACATCTAGGTACACTCTGATATACAGATTGATAGGTTCTGATAAGTATTTTCGAAAAATTCACACACCGGCAAATATGAAATGTTCAAGATTTTTCACTATTCGCCACGCATCTCCGGGACCACATCGGTAGCACTAGGGAATGAGTTTTACATCATTCATTAGAGAAACCCAATGCCAACATCCACTATCAATCGGATATATCATATACTACGGATATTGCCCTGTCCGGCATGCTCGAACGCTCCAGAAATAGTAATTTTGACGTTTATTTGCCTCAAAGTCCGAACGTTTTTACGGCACTGTTCGACCGGCTCGCCTTAGGTCATAAGCCAGGCCGGGAACTTTAACGGTGTTTTTCTGCAATGCTTATGGTTAGATAAAGCGATTGATGTAAAAAAACAATTCGAAAGCATATTATATATTATAATTAGTGAAGTAGGGTCATTTGAAATTAAGGAAAAACACACTACGTACAATCTATACGTCTTTAAAACATACCATAGCAACTGAGGACGCGTAACCAGAATGTACAATAGCAATAGGCAGTTGAAATAGGGACATACAATTTATAAAACATACCATAGTAACAGGAACACGCAACCAGAGTGTACAGTAGCGATACGTACATGTATGGGGTAGTTGAAATGGCAACGCACACCCTATAAAACATACCATAGTAAATGGGGACGCGCAACCAGAGTGTACAGTAGGGACACCAGAAACCAGAATGTACAATAGCAATAGGCAGTTGAAATAGGGACATACAATTTATAAAACATACCATAGTAACTGGAACACGCAACCAGAGTGTACAGTAGCGATACGTACATGTATGGGGTAGTTGAAATGGCAACGCACACCCTATAAAACATACCATAGTAAATGGGAACGCGCAACCAGAGTGTACAGTAGCGATACGTACATGTATGAGGCAGTTGAAATGGGGACGCACACTCTATAAAACATACCATAGTAACTGGGGACACGCAAACAGAGGGTACAGTAGCGATACGTTCATGTATGAGGCACTTGCAATGGGGACACACACTTTATAAAACGTACTTTAGTAACTGGGGACGTGCAATCAGAATGTACAGATGCGATACGTACATTTAGACGAACACTCTTATAAATATACCATACTAACTGGGGACGCACAACCTGTACAGTAACGACACATACATGTATGAGGCAGTCGAAAAGTTGACGCACAAACTTTAAAACATACCATAGTAACTGGGGATGTGCAACAAGAGTGTAGTGTAGCGATACGTACATGTATGTGGCACTTGCAATGGGGACACACATTCTATAAAACATACCATATCAACCGGGGACTTGCAACCAGAGTGTAGAGGAGTGATACGTACATGTATGAGGTACTTGCAATGGGGACAAACACTCTATAAAACATACCATATCAACCGGGGACGTGGAACCATACCGTAGAGTAGCGATACGTACATGTATGTGGTACTTGCAATGGGGACACACACTCTATAAAACATACCATATCAACCGGGGACTTGCAACAAGAGTGTAGAGTAGCGATACGTACATGTATGAGACACTTGCAATGGGGACACACACTCTATAAAACATACCATATCAACTGGGAACGTGCAAGCAGAGTGTAGAGTAGCGATACGTACATGTATGAAGTACTTGCAAAGGGGACACACACTCTATAAAACATACCATATCAACCTTGGACGTGCAACAAGAGTGTAGAGTAGCGATACGTACATGTATGAGATACTTGCAATGGGGACGAACACTCTATAAAACATATCATATCAACCGGGGACTTGCAACAAGAGTGTAGAGTAGCGATACGTACATGTATGTGGTACTTGCAATGAGGACACACACTCTATAAAACATACCATATCAACAGGGGACTTGCAACAAGAGTGTAGAGTAGCGATACGTACATGTATGAGATACTTGCAATGGGGACACACACTCTATAAAACATACCATATCAACCGGGACATGCAACAAAAGTGTAGAGTAGCGATACGTACATGTATGTGGCACTTGCAATGGGGATACACACTCTATAAAACATACCATATCAACCGAGGACGTGCAACCATAGTGTAGAGTAGCGATACGTACATGAATGAGGCACTTGCAATGGGGACACACACTCTATAAAACATATCATATCAACCTGGGACATGCAGCAAATGTGTAGAGTAGAGATACTTACATGTATGTGGCACTTGCAATGAGGACACACACTCTATAAAACATACCATATCAACCGGGGACGTGCAACCATAGGTTAGAGTAGCGATACGTACATGCATGTGGTACTTGCAATGGGGACACACTCTATAAAACATACCATATCAACCGGGGACGTGCAACCAGAGTGTAGAGGAGTGATACGTACATGTATGATGCACTTGCAATTGGGACAAACACTCTATAAAACATACCATATCAACCGAGGACGTGCAACCATAGTGTAGATGAGTGATACGTACATGTATGATGCACTTGTAATTGGGACACACACTCTATAAAACATACCATATCAACCGGGGACTTGCAACCAGAGTGTAGAGGAGTGATACGTACATGTATGATGCACTTGCAATTGGGACAAACACTCTATAAAACATACCATATCAACCGAGGACGTGCAACCATAGTGTAGAGGAGTGATACGTACATGCATGATACACTTGCAATTGGGACACACACTCTATAAAACATACCATATCAACCGGGGACGTGGAACCATAGCGTAGAGTAGCGATACGTACATGTATGTGGTACTTGCAATGGGGACACACACTCTATAAAACATACCATATCAACCGGGGACTTGCAACAAGAGTGTAGAGTAGCGATACGTACATGTATGAGACACTTGCAAAGGGGACACACACTCTATAAAACATACCATATCAACTGGGAACGTGCAAGCAGAGTGTAGAGTAGCGATACGTACATGTATGAAGTACTTGCAAAGGGGACACACACTCTATAAAACATACCATATCAACCTTGGACGTGCAACAAGAGTGTAGAGTAGCGATACGTACATGTATGAGATACTTGCAATGGGGACGAACACTCTATAAACATATCATATCAATCGGGGACTTGCAACAAGAGTGTAGAGTAGCGATACGTACATGTATGTGGTACTTGCAATGGGGACACACACTCTATAAAACATACCATATCAACAGGGGACTTGCAACAAGAATGTAGAGTAGCGATACGTACATGTATGAGATACTTGCAATGGGGACACACACTCTATAAAACATACCATATCAACCGGGGACGGGCAACAAAAGTGTAGAGTAGCGATACGTACATGTATGTGGCAATTGCAATGGGGATACACACTCTATAAAACATACCATATCAACCGAGGACGTGCAACCATAGTGTAGAGTAGCGATACGTACATGAATGAGGCACTTGCAATGGGGACACACACTCTATAAAACATATCATATCAACCTGGGACATGCAGCAAATGTGTAGAGTAGAGATACGTACATGTATGAGGCATTTGCACTGGGAACACACACTCTATAAAACATACCATATCAACTGGGAACGTGCAACAAGAGTGTAGAGTAGCGATACGTAAATGTATGTGGCACTTGCAATGAGGGCACACACTCTATAAAACATACCATATCAACCGGGGACTTGCAACCAGAGTGTAGAGGAGTGATACGTACATGTATGATGCACTTGCAATTGGGACAAACACTCTATAAAACATACCATATCAACCGAGGACGTGCAACCATAGTGAAGAGGAGTGATACGTACATGCATGATGCACTTGCAATTGGGACACACACTCTATAAAACATACCATATCAACCTTGGACGTGCAACAAGAGTGTAGAGTAGCGATACGTACATGTATGAGATACTTGCAATGGGGACGAACACTCTATAAAACATATCATATCAACCGGGGACTTGCAACAAGAGTGTAGAGTAGCAATACGTACATGTATGTGGTACTTGCAATGGGGACACACACTCTATAAAACATACCATATCAACAGGGGACTTGCAACAAGAGTGTAGAGTAGCGATACGTACATGTATGAGATACTTGCAATGGGGACACACACTCTATAAAACATACCATATCAACCGGGACGTGCAACAAAAGTGTAGAGTAGCGATACGTACATGTATGTGGCACTTGCAATGGGGATACACACTCTATAAAAACATACCATATCAACCGAGGACGTGCAACCATAGTGTAGAGTAGCAATACGTACATGAATGAGGCACTTGCAATGGGGACACACACTCTATAAAACATATCATATCAACCGGGGACGTGCAACCATAGGTTAGAGTAGCGATACGTACATGCATGTGGTACTTGCAATGGGGACACACTCTATAAAACATACCATATCAACCGGGGACTTGCAACCAGAGTGTAGAGGAGTGATACGTACATGTATGATGCACTTGCAATTGGGACAAACACTCTATAAAACATAACATATCAACCGAGGACGTGCAACCATAGTGTAGAGGAGTGATACGTACATGCATGATGCACTTGCAATTGGGACACACACTCTATAAAACATACCATATCAACCGGGGACGTGGAACCATAGCGTAGAGTAGCGATACGTACATGTATGTGGTACTTGCAATGGGGACACACACTCTATAAAACATATCATATCAACCGGGGACTTGCAACAAGAGTGTAGAGTAGCGATACGTACATGTATGAGACACTTGCAAAGGAGACACACACTCTATAAAACATACCATATCAACTGGGAACGTGCAAGCAGAGTGTAGAGTAGCGATACGTACATGTATGAAGTACTTGCAAAGGGGACACACACTCTATAAAACATACCATATCAACCTTGGACGTGCAACAAGAGTGTAGAGTAGCGATACGTACATGTATGAGGCACTTGCAATGGGGACGAACACTCTATAAAACATAACATATCAACCGGAGACGTGCAACAAGAGTGTAGAGTGGCGATACGTACATGTATGTGGTATTTGCAATTCGGACACACATTCTATAAAACATACCATATCAACCTGGGACATGCAGCAAATGTGTAGAGTAGCGATACATACATGTATGAGGCACTTGCACTGGGGACACACACTTTATAAAACATACCATATCAACTGGGAACGTGCAACCAGAGTGTAGAGTAGCGATACGTACATGTATGAGGCACTTGCAATGGGGACACTCACTCTATAAGACATACCATATCAACCTGGGACATGCAGCAAATGTGTTGAGTAGCGATACGTACATGTATGAGGCACTTGCACTGGGGACACACACTTTATAAATCATACCATATCAACTGGGAACATGCAAAAAGAGTGTAGAGTAGCGATACGTACATGTATGAGGCACTTGCACTGGGGACACACACTTTATAAATCATACCATATCAACTGGGAACATGCAAAAAGAGTGTAGAGTAGCGATACGTAAATGTATGTGGCACTTGCAATGAGGACACAAACACTATAAAACATACCATATCAACTTGGAACGTGCAACAAGAGTGTACAGTAGCGATACGTAAATGTATGTGGCACTTGCAATGGGGACGCACACTCTATAAAACATACCATATCTACCGGGGACGTGCAACCATCGTGTAGAGTAGCGATACGTACATGTATGAGGCACTTGCAATGGGGACGCACACTCTATAAAACATACCACATCAACCGGGGACGTGCAACAAGAGTGTAGAGTAGCGATACGTACATGTATGTGGCACTTGCAATGGGGACGCACACTCTATAAAACATACCATATCAATCAGAGACGTGCAACAAGAGTGTAGAGCAGCGACACGTACATGTATGAGGCATTTGAAATGGGGACGTAAACACAATTAAACATACCATAACAACTGTGAACGTGCAACAAGAGTGTAAAGCAGCGATACTTATATGTTTGAGGCATTTGAAATGGGGACGGACACTCTATAAAACCATCCAAAGTAACTGGGGACGTGCAACCAGAATGTACAGTAGCGATACGTACATGTATGAGAGAGTTGAAATGTGAACGCACACTCTTATAATAGATATAGGAACTCACAACCAGAGTGTACAGTAGCGATACGTATATGTATGAAATGACGACGCACACACTCTAAAACATACCATAGTAACTGGGGACGCACATCCAGAGTGTACAGTAGCGATACGTACATGTATGAGGTAGTTGAAATGACGACGCACACACTCTAAAACATACCATAGTAACTGGGGACGCACATCCAGAGTGTACAGTAGCGATACGTATATGTATGAGGCAATTGAAATGACGACGCACACACTCTAAAACATACCATAGTAACTGGGGACGCACATCCAGAGTGTACAGTAGCGATACGTACATGTATGAGGCAGTTGAAATGACGACGCACACACTCTAAAACATACCATAGTAACTGGGGACGCACATCCGGAGT
The DNA here is from genome assembly GCA_029582155.1 of Panopea generosa. NCBI lineage: Eukaryota > Metazoa > Mollusca > Bivalvia > Adapedonta > Hiatellidae > Panopea > Panopea generosa. The sequence goes on along the minus strand of CM055903.1, from coordinate 65,988,084 downwards.
GTACAGTAGCGATACGTACATGTATGAGGTAGTTGAAATGACGACGCACACACTCTAAAACATACCATAGTAACTGGGGACGCACATCCAGAGTGTAGCGATACGTACATGTATGAGGCAGTTGAAATGACGACGCACACACTCTAAAACATACCATAGTAACTGGGGACGCACATCCAGAGTGTACAGTAGCGACACGTCCATGTATGAGGTAGTTGAAATGGGGACGCACACACTATAAAACATACCATATCAACCGGGGACGTGCAACCAGTGTGTACAGTAGGGACACGTACATGCATGAGGCAGTTGAAATGTGGACGCACACTCTATAAATCATACCATAGTTACTGGGAACCCGCAACCAGAGTGTACAGTAGCGACACGTACATGTATGAGGCAGTTGAAATGGGGACAAACACACTATAAAACATACCATAGTAACTGGGGACGCGCAACCAGAGAGTACAGTAGCAACACATACATGTATGAGGCAGTTGAAAAGGGGATGCACACTCTATAAAACATACCATATCAACTGGGGAAGCGCAACCATAGTGTACAGTAGCGATAAGTACATGTATGCGGCAGTTGAATTTGGGATGCACACTCTATAAAACATACCATATCAACTGGGGACGCGCAACCAGAGTGTACAGTAGCGATACGTACAAGTATGAGGCAGTTGAAATGGGGACACACACACTGTAAAACATACCATTTCAACTGGGGACGCACAACCAGAGTGTACACTAGCGATATGTACATGTATGAGGCAGTTGAAATGGGGTCGCACACTCTATAAAACATACAATAGCAACTGGGGACGCAACCAGAGTGTACACTAGCGATATGTACATGTATGAGGCAGTTGAAATCGGGATGCACACTCTATAAAACATACTATAGTAACTAGGGACGCACATCCAGAGTGTACAGTAGCGACACGTACATGTATGAGGTATTTGAAATGGGGACGCACACACTATAAAACATACCATATCAACCGGGGACGTGCAACCAGTGTGTACAGTAGGGACACGTACATGCATGAGGTAGTTGAAATGTGGACGCACACTTTATAAATCATACCATAGTAACTTGGAACCCGCAACCAGAGTGTACAGTAGCGACACGTACATGTATGAGGCAGTTGAAATGGGGACAAACACACTATAAAACATACCATAGAAACTGGGGACGCGCAACCAGAGAGTACAGAAGCAACACATACATGTATGAGGCAGTTGAAAAGGGGATGCACACTCTATAAAACATACCATATCAACTGGGGAAGCGCAACCATAGTGTACAGTAGCGATAAGTACATGTATGCGGCAGTTGAATTTGGGATGCACACTCTATAAAACATACCATATCAACTGGGGACGCGCAACCAGAGTGTACAGTAGCGATACGTACAAGTATGAGGCAGTTGAAATGGGGACGCACACACTGTAAAACATACCATTTCAACTGGGGACGCGCAACCAGAGTGTACACTAGCGATATGTACATGTATGAGGCACTTGCAATGGGGACGAACACTCTATAAAACATAACATATCAACCGGAGACGCAACCAGAGTGTACACTAGCGATATGTACATGTATGAGGCAGTTGAAATGGGGATGCACACTCTATAAAACATATAATAGCAACTGGGGACGCGCAACCAGAGTGTACAATAGCGATATGTACATGTATGAGGCAGTTCAAATTGGGACTCACACACTATAAAACATAACATATCAACAGGGGACGTGCAATCAAAGTGTGCAGTAGCAACATGTACATATACGAGGGAGTTGAAATGTGCACGCACTCTCTATAAAACATACCACAGCAACTGGGAAACGCAACCAGAGTGTACACAAGCGATACGTACATGTATGGGGCAGTCGAAATGGGGATGCACACTCTATAAAACATACAATATCAACTGGGGACGTGCAACCAGAAAAAAGATAAGCGATACGTACATGTATGAAGCAGTTGAAATGGAGAAGCACACACACTATAAAACATACCATGTCAACTTGTGACGCGCATCCAGAGTGTACAGTAGCGACACGTACATGTATGAGGTAGTTGAAATGGGGACGCACACACTTTAAAACATTCCATATCAAATGGGAACGTGCAACAAGACTGTAGCGTAACGATACGTTGATGCATGAGGCACTTGAAATGGGGAGGCACATTCTATAAAACATAACATATCAACCGGGGACGTGCAAGAGTGTATAGTAGCGACATGTACATGCATGAGGCAGTAGAAATGTGGACGCACACTCTATTAAACATACCATAGTAACTGCGGACTCGCAACCAAAGTGTACAGTAGCGATACGTACACGTATAAAGCTGTTGAAATGTGGACGCACACTCTTTTAAACATACCATAGTAACTTGGGAACCGCATCCAGAGTGTACAGTAGCGATACGAACATGTATGGGGCATTTGCAATGAGGATGCACACTCTATAAAACGTTCTATATCAACTGGGGACTTGCATCCAGAATGTACAGTAGCGATACGTACATGTATGGGGTAGTTGAAATGTGGACGCACACTCTAATAAATATACCATAGTAACTGGGGACGCACAACCAGTACAGTAGCGACACGTACATATATGAAGCAGTTGAAAAGGTGACGCACACTCTATAAAACATACCATATCAACCGGGGACGTGCAACCAGAGTGTACAGTAGCGATACGTACATGTATGAGGTACTTGCAATGGGGACACACTCTCTATAAAACATACCATATCAACCGGGGACGTGCAACAAGAGTATAGAGTAGCGATACGTACATGTTTGAGGCACTTACAGTGGGGACACACACTTTATAAAACATATCATATCAATTGGGAACGTGCAACAAGAGTGTATAGTAGCGATACGTACAAGTATGAGGCACTTGCAATTTGGAGACACTCTCTATGAAACATACCATATCAACCGGAGACGGGCAACAAGAGTGTAGAGTAGCGATACGTACATGTATGAGATACTTTCAATGGGGACACACTCTCTATAAAACATACCATATCAACCGGGGACGTGCAACAAGAGAGTACAGTAGCGATACGTACATGTATGAGGCACTTGCAATGGGGACACACACTTTATAAAACATATCATATCAACTGGGAATGTGAAACAAGAGTGTACAGTAGCGATACGTACATGTATGAGACACTTGCAATGGGGACACACTCTCTATAAAACATACCATATCAACCGGGGACGTGCAACAAGAGTGTAGAGTAGCGATACATACATGTATGTGGTAGTTGCAATTGGGACGGACACTCTATAAAACATATCATATCAACCGGGGACTTGCAACAAGAGTGTAGAGTAGCGATACGTACATGTATGAGACACTTGCAAAGGAGACACACACTCTATAAAACATACCATATCAACTGGGAACGTGCAAGCAGAGTGTAGAGTAGCGATACGTACATGTATGAAGTACTTGCAAAGGGGACACACACTCTATAAAACATACCATATCAACCTTGGACGTGCAACAAGAGTGTAGAGTAGCGATACGTACATGTATGAGGCACTTGCAATGGGGACGAACACTCTATAAAACATAACATATCAACCGGAGACGTGCAACAAGAGTGTAGAGTGGCGATACGTACATGTATGTGGTATTTGCAATTCGGACACACATTCTATAAAACATACCATATCAACCTGGGACATGCAGCAAATGTGTAGAGTAGCGATACATACATGTATGAGGCACTTGCACTGGGGACACACACTTTATAAAACATACCATATCAACTGGGAACGTGCAACCAGAGTGTAGAGTAGCGATACGTACATGTATGAGGCACTTGCAATGGGGACACTCACTCTATAAGACATACCATATCAACCTGGGACATGCAGCAAATGTGTAGAGTAGCGATACGTACATGTATGAGGCACTTGCACTGGGGACACACACTTTATAAATCATACCATATCAACTGGGAACATGCAAAAAGAGTGTAGAGTAGCGATACGTAAATGTATGTGGCACTTGCAATGAGGACACAAACACTATAAAACATACCATATCAACTTGGAACGTGCAACAAGAGTGTACAGTAGCGATACGTAAATGTATGTGGCACTTGCAATGGGGACGCACACTCTATAAAACATACCATATCAACCGGGGACGTGCAACCATCGTGTAGAGTAGCGATACGTACATGTATGAGGCACTTGCAATGGGGACGCACACTCTATAAAACATACCACATCAACCGGGGACGTGCAACAAGAGTGTAGAGTAGCGATACGTACATGTATGTGGCACTTGCAATGGGGACGCACACTCTATAAAACATACCATATCAATCAGAGACGTGCAACAAGAGTGTAGAGCAGCGACACGTACATGTATGAGGCATTTGAAATGGGGACGTAAACACAATTAAACATACCATAACAACTGTGAACGTGCAACAAGAGTGTAAAGCAGCGATACTTATATGTTTGAGGCATTTGAAATGGGGACGGACACTCTATAAAACCATCCAAAGTAACTGGGGACGTGCAACCAGAATGTACAGTAGCGATACGTACATGTATGAGAGAGTTGAAATGTGAACGCACACTCTTATAATAGATATAGGAACTCACAACCAGAGTGTACAGTAGCGATACGTATATGTATGAAATGACGACGCACACACTCTAAAACATACCATAGTAACTGGGGACGCACATCCAGAGTGTACAGTAGCGATACGTACATGTATGAGGTAGTTGAAATGACGACGCACACACTCTAAAACATACCATAGTAACTGGGGACGCACATCCAGTGTACAGTAGCGATACGTATATGTATGAGGCAATTGAAATGACGACGCACACACTCTAAAACATACCATAGTAACTGGGGACGCACATCCAGAGTGTACAGTAGCGATACGTACATGTATGAGGCAGTTGAAATGACGACGCACACACTCTAAAACATACCATAGTAACTGGGGACGCACATCCGGAGTGTACAGTAGCGATACGTACATGTATGAGGTAGTTGAAATGACGACGCACACACTCTAAAACATACCATAGTAACTGGGGACGCACATCCAGAGTGTAGCGATACGTACATGTATGAGGCAGTTGAAATGACGACGCACACACTCTAAAACATACCATAGTAACTGGGGACGCACATCCAGAGTGTACAGTAGCGACACGTCCATGTATGAGGTAGTTGAAATGGGGACGCACACACTATAAAACATACCATATCAACCGGGGACGTGCAACCAGTGTGTACAGTAGGGACACGTACATGCATGAGGCAGTTGAAATGTGGACGCACACTCTATAAATCATACCATAGTTACTGGGAACCCGCAACCAGAGTGTACAGTAGCGACACGTACATGTATGAGGCAGTTGAAATGGGGACAAACACACTATAAAACATACCATAGTAACTGGGGACGCGCAACCAGAGAGTACAGTAGCAACACATACATGTATGAGGCAGTTGAAAAGGGGATGCACACTCTATAAAACATACCATATCAACTGGGGAAGCGCAACCATAGTGTACAGTAGCGATAAGTACATGTATGCGGCAGTTGAATTTGGGATGCACACTCTATAAAACATACCATATCAACTGGGGACGCGCAACCAGAGTGTACAGTAGCGATACGTACAAGTATGAGGCAGTTGAAATGGGGACACACACACTGTAAAACATACCATTTCAACTGGGGACGCACAACCAGAGTGTACACTAGCGATATGTACATGTATGAGGCAGTTGAAATGGGGTCGCACACTCTATAAAACATACAATAGCAACTGGGGACGCAACCAGAGTGTACACTAGCGATATGTACATGTATGAGGCAGTTGAAATCGGGATGCACACTCTATAAAACATACTATAGTAACTAGGGACGCACATCCAGAGTGTACAGTAGCGACACGTACATGTATGAGGTATTTGAAATGGGGACGCACACACTATAAAACATACCATATCAACCGGGGACGTGCAACCAGTGTGTACAGTAGGGACACGTACATGCATGAGGTAGTTGAAATGTGGACGCACACTTTATAAATCATACCATAGTAACTTGGAACCCGCAACCAGAGTGTACAGTAGCGACACGTACATGTATGAGGCAGTTGAAATGGGGACAAACACACTATAAAACATACCATAGAAACTGGGGACGCGCAACCAGAGAGTACAGAAGCAACACATACATGTATGAGGCAGTTGAAAAGGGGATGCACACTCTATAAAACATACCATATCAACTGGGGAAGCGCAACCATAGTGTACAGTAGCGATAAGTACATGTATGCGGCAGTTGAATTTGGGATGCACACTCTATAAAACATACCATATCAACTGGGGACGCGCAACCAGAGTGTACAGTAGCGATACGTACAAGTATGAGGCAGTTGAAATGGGGACGCACACACTGTAAAACATACCATTTCAACTGGGGACGCGCAACCAGAGTGTACACTAGCGATATGTACATGTATGAGGCACTTGCAATGGGGACGAACACTCTATAAAACATAACATATCAACCGGAGACGCAACCAGAGTGTACACTAGCGATATGTACATGTATGAGGCAGTTGAAATGGGGATGCACACTCTATAAAACATATAATAGCAACTGGGGACGCGCAACCAGAGTGTACAATAGCGATATGTACATGTATGAGGCAGTTCAAATTGGGACGCACACACTATAAAACATAACATATCAACAGGGGACGTGCAATCAAAGTGTGCAGTAGCAACATGTACATATACGAGGGAGTTGAAATGTGCACGCACTCTCTATAAAACATACCACAGCAACTGGGAAACGCAACCAGAGTGTACACAAGCGATACGTACATGTATGGGGCAGTCGAAATGGGGATGCACACTCTATAAAACATACAATATCAACTGGGGACGTGCAACCAGAAAAAAGATAAGCGATACGTACATGTATGAAGCAGTTGAAATGGAGAAGCACACACACTATAAAACATACCATGTCAACTTGTGACGCGCATCCAGAGTGTACAGTAGCGACACGTACATGTATGAGGTAGTTGAAATGGGGACGCACACACTTTAAAACATTCCATATCAAATGGGAACGTGCAACAAGACTGTAGCGTAACGATACGTTGATGCATGAGGCACTTGAAATGGGGAGGCACATTCTATAAAACATAACATATCAACCGGGGACGTGCAAGAGTGTATAGTAGCGACATGTACATGCATGAGGCAGTAGAAATGTGGACGCACACTCTATTAAACATACCATAGTAACTGCGGACTCGCAACCAAAGTGTACAGTAGCGATACGTACACGTATAAAGCTGTTGAAATGTGGACGCACACTCTTTTAAACATACCATAGTAACTTGGGAACCGCATCCAGAGTGTACAGTAGCGATACGAACATGTATGGGGCATTTGCAATGAGGATGCACACTCTATAAAACGTTCTATATCAACTGGGGACTTGCATCCAGAATGTACAGTAGCGATACGTACATGTATGGGTAGTTGAAATGTGGACGCACACTCTAATAAATATACCATAGTAACTGGGGACGCACAACCAGTACAGTAGCGACACGTACATATATGAAGCAGTTGAAAAGGTGACGCACACTCTATAAAACATACCATATCAACCGGGGACGTGCAACCAGAGTGTACAGTAGCGATACGTACATGTATGAGGTACTTGCAATGGGGACACACTCTCTATAAAACATACCATATCAACCGGGGACGTGCAACAAGAGTATAGAGTAGCGATACGTACATGTTTGAGGCACTTACAGTGGGGACACACACTTTATAAAACATATCATATCAATTGGGAACGTGCAACAAGAGTGTATAGTAGCGATACGTACAAGTATGAGGCACTTGCAATTTGGAGACACTCTCTATGAAACATACCATATCAACCGGAGACGGGCAACAAGAGTGTAGAGTAGCGATACGTACATGTATGAGATACTTTCAATGGGGACACACTCTCTATAAAACATACCATATCAACCGGGGACGTGCAACAAGAGAGTACAGTAGCGATACGTACATGTATGAGGCACTTGCAATGGGGACACACACTTTATAAAACATATCATATCAACTGGGAATGTGAAACAAGAGTGTACAGTAGCGATACATACATGTATGAGACACTTGCAATGGGGACACACTCTCTATAAAACATACCATATCAACCGGGGACGTGCAACAAGAGTGTAGAGTAGCGATACATACATGTATGTGGTAGTTGCAATTGGGACGGACACTCTATAAAACATACCATATCAACCGGGGACGTGCAACAAGAGTGTAGAGTAGCGATACGTACATGTATGAGGCACTTACACTGGGGACACACACTTTATAAAACATATCATATCAACTGGGAACGTGCAACAAGAGTGTATAGTAACGATACGTACATGTATGAGGCACTTGAAATGGGGACGCACACTCTATAAAACATACCATATCAACCAGAGACGTGCAACCATAGTGTAGAGTAGCGATACATACATGTATGTGGCACTTGCAATGGGGACACACACTCTATAAAACATACCATATCAACCGTGGACGTGCAACAAGAGTGTAGAGTGGCGATACGTACATGTATGTGGCACTTGCAATGGGGATACACACTCTATAAAACATACCATATCAACCGAGGACGTGCAACCATAGTGTAGAGTAGCGATACGTACATGAATGAGGCACTTGCAATGGGGACACACATTCTATAAAACATACCATATCAACTTGGGACATGCAGCAAATGTGTAGAGTAGCAATACGTACATGTATGAGGCACTTGCACTGGGGACACACACATTATAAAACATACCATATCAACTGAGAACGTGCAACAAGAGTGTAGAGTAGCGATACGTAAATGTATGAGGCATTTGCACTGGGGACACACACTTTATAAAACATACCATATCAACCGGGGACGTGCAACAAGAGTGTAGAGTAGCGACACGTACATGTATGAGGCATTTGAAATGGGGACGTAAACACAATAAAACATACCATAACAACTGTGAACGTGCAGCAAGAGTGTAGTGTAGAGATACTTATATGTATGAGGCCCTTGAAATGGGGACGCACTCTCTATAAAACATACAATATCAACTAGGGACGTGCAACCAGAATGTAGAGTAGTGATACGTACATGTATGTTGCACTTGAAATGGGGACGCACACTCTATAAAACATACCATAGTAACTGGGGACACACAACCAGAGTGTACAATACCGATACATACATGTATGAGGCAGTTGAAATGTGTACGCACACTCTATAAAACGTACCATAGTAACTTGGGATGTACAACCAGAGTGTAGTGTAGCCATACGTACATGTATGGGGCAGCTGAAATGGGGACGTACTCTCTATAAAACATACAATAGTAACTGGGGACGCGCAACCAGTGTGTAGATTAGCGATACGTACACGTATGGTCATTTGCAATGAGGACGCACACTCTATAAAACGTACTAAAGTAACTGCGGACGTGCAACCAGAATGTATAGTAGCGATACGTACATGTATGAGGGAGTTGAAATGTAGACGCACACTCTTATAATAAATATACCAAAGTAACTGGGGACTCGCAACCAGAGTGTACAGTAACGACACGTACATGTATTGCAGTTGAAATGGGGACGCACACTCTATAAAACATACCATATCAACCGGGGACGTGCAACCAGAGTGTAGAGTAGCGATACGTACATGTATGAGGTACTTGCAATGGGGACACACTCTCTATCAAACATACCATATAAACCGGAGACGTGCAACAAGAATGTAGAGTAGCAATACGTACATGTATGAGGCACTTACAGTGGGGACACACACTTTATAAAACATATCATATCAAATGGGAACGTGCAACAAGAGTGTACAGTAGCGATACGTACATGTATGAGGCACTTGCAATGGGGACACACTCTCTATAAAAATACCATATCAACCGGGGACGGGCAACAAGAGTGTAGAGTAGCGATACGTACATGTATGAGATACTTGCAATGAGGACACACACTCTATAAAACATACCATATCAACCGGGGACTTGCAACCAAAGTGTACAGTAGCGATACGTACCTGTATGAGGTACTTGCAATGAGGACACACACTCTATAAAACATACCATATCAACCGGGGACGTGCAACCAGAGTGTACAGAAGTGATACGTACATGTATGATGCACTTTCAATTGGGACACACACTCTATAAAACATACCATATGAACCTTGGACGTGCAACCAGAGAGTAGAGGAGTGATACGTACATGTATGAGATACTTGCAATGGGGACACACACTCTATAAGACATACCATATCAACCGGGGACTTGCAACCAGAGTGTAGAGTAGCGATACCTACATGTATGACATACTTGCAATGATGACACACACTCTATAAGACATACCATATTAACCGGGGACGTGCAACCAGAGTGTAGAGTAGCGATACGTACATGTATGATGCACTTGCAATTGGGACACACACTCTATAAAATATACCATATCAACCGTGGACTTGCAACCAGAGTGTAGAGTAGCGATACCTACATGTATGAGATACTTGCAATGGGGACACACACACTATAAGACATTCTATATTAACCGGGGACGTGCAACCAGAGTGTAGAGTAGCGATACGTACATGTATGATGCACTTGCAATTGGGACACACACTCTATAAAACATACCATATCAACCGGGGACGTGCAACCAGAGTGTAGAGTAGCGATACGTACATGTATGTGGTACTTGCAATGGGGACGCACACTCTATAAAATATACCATACCAACCGGGGACGTGCAACCAGAGTGTAGAGTAGCGATACGTACATGTATGATGCACTTGCAATTGGGACACACACTCTATAAAACATACCATATCAACCCCGGGGACGTGCAAGCAGAGTGTAGAGTAGCGATACGTACATGTATGATGCACTTGCAATTGGGACACACACTCTATAAAACATACCATATCAACCGGGGACGTGCAAGCAGAGTGTAGAGTAGCGATACGTACATGTATGATGCACTTGCAATTGGGACACACACTCTATAAAACATACCATATCAACCCCGGGGACGTGCAAGCAGAGTGTAGAGTAGCGATACGTACATGTATGATGCACTTCCAATTGAGACACAAACTCTATAAAACATACCATATCAACCGAGGACGTGCAACCAGAGTGTAGAGTAGCGATATGTACATGTATGATGCACTTGCAATTGGGACAAACACTCTATAAAACATACCATATCAACCGGGGACGTGCAACCAGAGTGTAGAGGAGTGATACGTACATGTATGATGCACTTGCAATGGGGACACACATTCTATAAAACATACCATATCAACCTGGGACAAGCAACACGAGTGTAGAGGAGTGATACGTACATGTATGAGGCACTTGCAATGGGGACACACACTCTATAAAACATACCATATCAACCGGGGACGTGCAACCAGAGTGTAGAAGAGTGATACGTACATGTATGAGGCACTTGCAATTGGGACACACACTCTATAAAACATACCATATCAACCGGGGACAGGCAACAAGAGTGACGAGTAGCGATACGTACATGTACGAGATACTTGCAATGAGGACACACCCTCTATAAAACATACCATATCAACCGGGGACTTGCAACCAGAGTGTACAGTAGCGATATGTACACGTATGAGGTACTTGGAATGAGGACACACACTCTATAAAACATACCATATCAACCGGGGACGTGCAACCAGAGTGTAGAGTTGTGATACGTACATGTATGATGCACTTGCAATGAGGAAACACACTCTATAAAACAGACCATATCAACCGGAGACGTGCAACCAGAGTGTAGAGGAGTGATACGTACATGTATGAGGCACTTGCAATGGGGACACACACTCTATAAAACATACCATATCAACCGAGGACTTGCAACACGAGTGTAGGGGAGTGATACGTACATGTATGAGATACTTGCAATGGGGACACACACTCTATAAGACATACCATATCAACTGAGGACTTGCAACCAGAGTGTAGAGGAGTGATACGTACATGTATGAGATACTTCCAATGAGGACACACACTCTATAAAACATACCATATCAATCGGGGACTTGCAACCAGAGTGTGCAGTAGCGATACGTACATGTATGAGATACTTGCAATGAGGACACACACTCTATAAGACATACAATATCAAGCGGGGACTTGCAACCAGAGTGTACAGTAGCGATACATACATGTATGAGATACTTGCAATGAGGACACACACTCTATAAAACATACCATATCAAACGGGGACGTGCAACAAGAGTGTACAGTAGCGATACGTACATGTATGTGGCACTTGCAATGGGGACACACTCTCTATAAAACATACCATATCATCCGGGGACGTGCAACAAGAGTGAAGAGTAGCGATACGTACATGTATGAGGCACTTGCAATGGGGACACACTCTCTATAAAACATACCATTTCAACCGGGGACGTGCAACAAGAGTGTAGAGTAGCGATATGTACATGTATGAGGTACATGCAATGGGGACACACTCTCTATAAAACATACCATATCAACCGGGGACGTACAACAAGAGTGTATAGTAGCGATACATACATGTATGAGGCACTTACACTGGGAACACACACTTTATAAAAACATATCATATCAACTGGGAAAGTGCAACAAGAGTGTATAGTAGCGATACGTACATGTATGAGGCACTTGCAATGGGGACACACTCTCTATAAAACATACCATATCAACCGGGGATGTGCAACAAGAGTGTAGAGTAGCGATACATACATGTATGTGGTGCTTGTAATGGGGACGCACACTCTATAAAACATACCATATCAACCGGGGACGTGCAACAAAAGTGTAGAGTAGCGATACGTACATGTATGAGATACTTGTAATGGGGACACACTCTCTATAAAATATACCATATCAACCGTGGACGTGCAACAAGAGTGTAGAGTAGCGATACGTACATGTATGAGATACTTGCAATGGGGACACACTCTCTATAAAACATACCATATCAACCTGGGACGTGCAACAAGCGTGTACAGTAGCGATACGTACATGTATGTGGCATTTGCAATGGGGATACTTACTCTATAAAACATACAATATCAACCGAGGACGTGCAACCATAGTGTAGAGTAGCGATATGTACATGAATGACGCACTTCAAATGGGGACACACATTCTATAAAACATACCATATCAACCTGGGACATGCAGCAAATGTGTAGATTAGCTATACGTACATGTATGAGGCACTTGCACTGGGGACACACACTTTATAAAACATACCATATCAACTGAGAACGTGCGACAAGAGTGTAGAGTAGCAATACGTAAATGTATGAGGCATTTGCACTGGGGACACACACTTTATAAAACATACCATATCAACCGAGGATGTGCAACAAGAGTGTAGAGTAGCGACACGTACATGTATGAGGCATTTGAAATGGGGACGTAAACACAATAAAACATACCATAGTAACTGGGGACGCACAACCAGAGTGTAGAGTAGCGATGCATACATGTATGAGGCCCTTGAAATGGGGACGCACTCTCTATAAAACATACAATATCAACTAGGGACGTGCTACCAGAGTGTAGATTAGTGATACGTACGTGTATGTTGCTCTTGAAATGGGGACACACACTCTATAAAACATATCATAGGAACTGGGGACGTGCAACCAGAGTGTACAATACCGATACATACATGTATGAGGCAGTTGAAATGTGGACGCACACTCTATAAAACGTACCATAGTAACTTGGGATGTACAACCAGAGTGTAGTGTAGCGATACGTACATGTATGGGGCAGTTGAAATGGGGACGCACTCTCTATAAAACATACAATATCAACTAGGGATGTGCAACCAGAGTGTAGATTAGTGATACGAACATGTATGTTGCACTTGAAATGGGGACGTACACTCTATAAAACATATCATAGGAACTGGGAACATGCAACCAGAGTGTACAATACCGATACATACATGTATGAGGCAGTTGAAATGTGGACGCACAATCTATAAAACGTACTATAGTAACTTGGGATGTACAACCAGAGTGTAGTGTAGCGATACGTACATGTATGGTGCAGTTGAAATGGGGACGCACTCTCTATAAAACATACAATAGTAACTGGGGACGCTCAACCAGTGTGTAGATTAGCGATACGTACACGTATGGTCATTTGCAATGAGGACGCACACTCTATAAAACGTACTAAAGTAACTGCGGACGTGCAACCAGAATGTATAGTAGCGATACGTACATGTATGAGGGAGTTGAAATGTAGACGCACACTCTAATAATAAATATACCAAAGTAACTGGGGATTCGCAATCAGAGTGTACAGTAACGACACGTATATGTATGAGGCAGTTGAAATGTGGACGCACTCACTATAAAACATACCATAGTAACTGGGGACGCACATCCAGAGTGTACAATAGCGACACGTACATGTATGAGGTAGTTGAAATGGGGACGCACACACTATAAAACATACCATATCAACTGGGAACGTGGAACAAGAGTGTAGATTAGCAATACGTACATGTATGAGGCACTTGAAATGGGGACGCACACTCTATAAAACATACCTTATCAACCGCGGACGTGCAACCAGAGTGTACAGTAGCGACACGTACATGTATGAGGCATTTGAAATGGGGACGTAAACACAATAAAACATACCATAACAACTGTGAACGTGCAGCAAGAGTGTAGAGTAGCGATACTTATATGTATGAGGCACTTGAAATGGGGACGCACACTGTATAAAACAATCCATAGTAACTGGGGACGTGCAACCAGAGTGTAGAGTAGTGATACGTACATGTATGTTGCACTTGAAATGGGGACGCACACTTTATAAAACATACCATAGTAACTGGGGACGCACATCCAGAGTGTACAGTAGCGACACGTACATGTATGAGGTAGTTGAAATGGGGACGCACACACTATAAAACATACCATATCAACTGGGAACGTGCAACAAGAGTGTAGATTAGCAATACGGACATGTATGAGGCACTTGAAATGGGGACGCACACTCTATAAAACATACCTTATCAACCGGGGACGTGCAACCAGAGTGTACAGTAGCGACACGTACATACATGAGGCAGTTGAAATGGGGACGCACACTCTATTAAACATACCATAGTAACTTGGGAAGCGCACCCAGAGTGTACAGTAGCGACACGTACATGTATTGCAGTTGAAATGTGGACACACACTCTATAAAACATACCACAGCAACTGGGAAACGCAACCAGAGTATACAGAAGCGATACGTACATGTATGGGGCAGCTGAAATGGGGATGCACTCTCTATAAAGCATACCATATCAACTGGGGACGTGCAACCAGAGAGTAGATTAGCGATACGTACATGTATGAAGCAGTTGAAAAGGGGAAGCACACACTATAAAACATACCATAGTAACTTGGGACACGCATCCAGAGTGTACAGTAGCGACACGTACATGTATGATGTAGTTGAAATGGGGATGCACACACTTTAAAACATACCATATAAACTGGGAACGTGCAACAAGAGTGTAGAGTAGCGATACGTACATGTATGAGGCACTTGAAATGGGGAGGCACTTTCAATAAAACATACCACATCAACCTGGGACGTGCAAGAGTGTATAGTAGCGACATGTACATGCATGAGGCAGTAGAAATGTGGACGCACACGCTATTAAACATACCATAGTAACTGGGGACTCGCAACCAAAGTGTACAGTAGCAATACGTACACGTATGAGGCTGATAAAATGTGGACGCACACTCTATTAAATATAACATAGTAACTTGGGAATCGCATCCAGAGAGTACAGTAGCAATACGTATATGTATGAGACACTTGCAATGGGGACACACACTCTATAAAACATACCACATCAACCGGGGACTTGCAACAAGAGTGTAGAGTAGCGATACGTACATGAATGAGATACTTGCAATGGGGACACACACTCTATAAGACAAACCATATCAACCGGGGACTTGCAACCAGAGTGTACAGTAGCGATACGTACATGTATGAAGAACTTGCAATGAGGACATCACTCTATAAAACATACCATATCAACCGGGGACGTGCAACCAGAGTGTACAGTAGCAATACGTACATGTATGAGGTACTTGCAATGAGGACACACACTCTATAAAACATACCTTATCAACCAGGGATGTGCAACCATAGTGTAGAGTAGCGATACGTACATGTATGTGGTACTTGCAATGGGGACACACACTCTATAAAACATACCATATCAACCGGGGACGTGCAAACAGAGTGTACAGTAGGATACGTACATGTATGAGGTACTTGCAATGAGGACACACACTCTATAAAACATACCATATCAACCGGGGACTTGCAACCAGAGTGTACAGTAGCGATACGTACATGTATGAGATACTTGCAATTTGGACACACACTCTATAAAACATACCATATCTACCGGGGACGTGTTACAATAGTGTAGAGTAGCAATACGTACATGTATGTGGTACTTGCAATGGGGACACACACTCTATAAAACATACCATATCAACCGGGGACTTGCAACCAGAGTGTAGAGTAGCGATACGTACATGTATGTGGTACTTAGATTTAGGACACACACTCTATAAAACATACCATATCAACCGGGGACTTGCATCAAGAGTGTAGAGTAGCGATACGTACATGTATGATTTACTTGCAATGGGGACACACACTCTATAAAACATACCATATCAACCGGGGACTTGCAACAAGAGTGTACAGTAGCGATACGTACATGTATGTGGTTCTTGCAATGGGTACACACACTCTATAAAACATACCATATCAAATGGGGACGTGCAACCAGAGTGTACAGTAGCGATACGTACATGTATGTGGTACTTGCAATGAGGACACACACTCTATTAAACATACCATATCAACCGGGGACTTGCAACAAGAGTGTAGAGTAGCGATATGTACATGTACGATGAAAATTAAATATGGACGAACACTTTAATAAATATACCATACTAACTGGGGACGCGCAACCTGTACAGTAGCGACACGTACATGTATGATGCAGTCGAAAAGTTGACGCACAAACTATAAAACATACCATAGTAACTGGGAATGTGCAACAAGAGTGTAGTGTAGCGATACGTACATGTATGTGGCACTTGCAATGGGGACACACATTCTATAAAACATGCCATAGTAACTGGGGACGTGCAACAAGAGTGTAGAGTAGCGATACGTACATGTATGAGGCACTTACTCTGGGGACACACACTTTATAAAACATATCATATCAACTGGGAACGTGCAACAAGAGTGTATAGTAGCGATACGTACATGTATGAGGCACTTGAAATGGGGACGCACACTCTATAAAACATACCATCTCAACCGGGGACGTGTAATTACAGTGTAGAGTAGCGATACGTTCATGTATGTGGTACTTGCAATGGGGACACACACTCTATAAAACATACCATATCAACCGGGGACTTGCAACAAGAATGTAGAGTAGCGATACGTACATGTATGAGGCAGTTGAAATGGGGATGCACACTCTATAAAACATACCATAGTAACTTGGGATGTGCAACCAGAGTGTAGAGTAGCGATACGTACATGTATGAGGCAGTTGTAAAGGTGACGCACACACTATAAAACATACCATAGTAACTGGGGAAACTCAACCAGAGGGTACAGTAGCGATACGTTCATGTATGAGGCACTTGCAATGGGGACACACACTTTATAAAACGTACTTTAGTAAATGGGGACGTGCAACCAGAATGTACAGATGCGATACGCACATGTACGAGGGAAATGAAATGTGATCGAACACTCTAATAAATATACCATACTAACTGGGGACGCGCAACCAGTACAGTAGCGACACGTACATGTATGATGCAGTCGAAAAGTTGACGCACAAACTATAAAACATACCATAGTAACTGGGGATGTGCAACAAGAGTGTAGTGTAGCGATACGTACATGTATGTGGCACTTGCAATGGGGACACACATTCTATAAAACATACCATAGTAACTGGGGACGTGCATCCAGAAAGTACAGTAGCGATACGTACATATATGGGGGAGTTGAAATGTGGACGCACACTCTAATAAATATACCATAGTAACTGGGGACGAACAATCAGTACAGTAGCGACACGTACATATATGAAGCAGTTGAAAAGGTGACGCAAACACTATAAAATATACCATAGTGACTGGGGACACGCATCCAGAGTGTACAGTAGCGACACGTACATGTATGAGGTAGTTGAAATGGGGACGCACACACTATAAAACATACCATATCAACTGGGAATGTGCAACAAGAATGTAGAGAAGCGATACGTACATGTATGAGGCACTTACAATGGGGACACACACTCAATAAAACATAACATATCAACCGGGGACGTGCAACCAGAGTATACAGTAGCGATACGTACATGTATGAGGCACTTGCAATGAGGAGACACACTCTATAAAACATACCATATTAACCGGGGACACGCAACCATAGGGTAGAGTAGCGATACGTACATGCATGTGGTACTTGCAATGGGGACAAACTTTATAAAACATACCATATCAACCGGGAACGTGCAACAAGAGTGTAGAGTAACGATACGTACATGTATGAGGTACTTGCAATGAAGACACACACTCTATAAAACATACCATATCAACCGGGGACGTGCAACCAGAGAGTAGAGTAGCGATACGTACATGTATGATGCACTTGCAATTGGGACACACATTCTATAAAACATACCATATCAACCGGGGACGTGCAACCAGAGTGTACAGTAGCGATACGTACATGTATGAGGCACTTGCAATGAGGACACACACTCTATAAAACATACCATATCAACCGGGGACTTGCAACCAGAGTGTACAGTAGCAATACGTTCATGTTTGAGGTACTTGCAACGAGGACACACACTCTATAAAACATACCATATCAACCGGGGACGTGCAACCAGAGTGTAGAGGAGTGATACGTACATGTATGATGCACTTGCAATTGGGACACACACTCTATAAAACATACCATATCAACCGTGGACGTGCAACCAGGGTGTACAGTAGCGATACGTTCATGTATGAGGTATTTGCAACGAGGACACACACTCTAAAAAACATATTATATCAACCGGGGACGTCAAACCAGAGTGTAGAGGAGTGATACGTACATGTATGATGCACTTGCAATTGGGACACACACTCTATAAAACATACCATATCAACCGGGGACGTGCAACCATAGTGTAGAGGAGTGATACGTACATGTATGATGCACTTGCAATTGGAACACACACTCTATAAAACATACCATATCAACCGGGGACTTGCAACCAGAGTGTAGAGGAGTGATACGTACATGTGTGATGCACTTGCAATTGGGACACACACTCTATAAAACATACCATATCAACCGGGGACATGCAACACGAGTGTAGAGTAGCGATACGTACATGTATGTGGTACTTGCAATTGGGACACACACTCTATAAAACATACCATATCAACCGGGGACTTGCAACCAGAGTGTAGAGGAGTGATACGTACATGTGTGATGCACTTGCAATTGGGACACACACTCTATAAAACATACCATATCAACCGGGGACGTGCAACACGAGTGTAGAGTAGCGATACGTACATGTATGTGGTACTTGCAATGGGGACACACACTCTATAAAACATACCATATCAACCGGGGACATGCAACACGAGTGTAGAATAGCGATACGTACATGTATGTGGTACTTCCAAAGGGGACACACACACTATAAAACATACCATATCAACCGGGGAAGTGCAACAAGAGTGTAGAGTAGCGATACGTACATGTATGAGATACTTGCAATGGGGATACATACTCTATAAGACATACCATATCAACCGGGGACTTGCAACCAGAGTGTAGAGGAGTGATACGTACATGTATGAGATACTTGCAATGGGGACGCACACACTATAAAACATACCATATCAACCGGGGAAGGGCAACAAGTGTGTAGAGTAGCGATACGTACATGTATGAGATACTTGCAATGAGGACACACACTCTATAAAATATACCATATCAACCGGGGACTTACAACAAGAGTGTAGAGTAGCGATACGTACATGTATGTGGTACTTACAAAGGGGACACAAACACTTTAAAACATACGATATCAACCGGGGACTTGCAACAAGAATGTAGAGTAGCGATACGTACATATATGAGGCACTTGCACTCGGGACACACACTTTATAAATCATATCATATCAACTGGAAACGTCCAACAATAGTGTATAGTAGCGATACGTACATGTATGAGGCACTTGCAATGGGGACACACACTCTATAAAACATACCATATCAACCGGGGACGTGCAACCAGAATGTACAGTAGCAATAATTTCATGTATGAGATACTTGCAACGAGGACACATACTCTATAAAACATACGATATCAACCGGGGACATGCAACGAGAGTGTAGAGGAGTGATACGTACATGTATGATGCACTTGCAATTTGGACACACACTCTATAAAACATACCATATCAACCGGGGACTTGCAACCAGATCGTACAGTAGCGATACGTTCATGTATGAGGTACTTGCAACGAGGACACATACTCTATAAAACATACCATATCAACCGGGGACATGCAACGAGAGTGTAGAGGAGTGATACGTACATGTATGATGCACTTGCAATTTGGACACACACTCTATAAAACATACCATATCAACCTGGGACTTGCAACCAGATCGTACAGTAGCGATACGTTCATGTATGAGGTACTTGCAACGTGGACACCCACTCTATAAAACATACCATATCAACCGCGGACGTGCAACCAGAATGTACATTAGCAATAATTTCATGTATGAGATACTTGCAACGAGCACACATACTCTATAAAACATACCATATCAACCGGGGACATGCAACGAGAGTGTAGAGGAGTGATACGTACATGTGTGATGCACTTGCAATTGGAACACACACTCTATAAAACATACCATATCAACCGGGGACCTGCAACCAGAGTGTAGAGGAGTGATACGTACATGTATGATGCACTTGCAATTTGGACACACACTCTATAAAACATACCATATCAACCAGGGACGGGCAACAAGAGTGTAGATTAACGATACGTACATGTATGATGCACTTGCAATGAGGACAAACACTCTATCAAACATACCATATCAACCGGGGACTTGCAACCAGAGTGTAGAGGAGTGATACGTACATGTATGATGCACTTGCAATTGGAACACACACTCTATAAAACATACCATATCAACCGGGGACGTGCAACCAGAGTGTAGAGGAGTGATACGTACATGTATGATGCACTTGCAATTTGGACACACACTCAATAAAACATACCATATCAACCAGGGACGGGCAACAAGAGTGTAGATTAACGATACGTACATGTATGATGCACTTGCAATGAGGACAAACACTCTATCAAACATACCATATCAACCGGGGACTTGCAACCAGAGTGTACAGTAGCGATACGTTCATGTATGAGGTACTTGCAACGAGGACACACACTCTATAAAACATATTATATCAACCGGGGACGTCAAACCAGAGTGTAGAGGAGTGATACGTACATGTATGATGCACTTGCAATTGGGACACACACTCTATAAAACATACCATATCAACCGGAGACGTGCAACCAGAGTGAAGAGGAGAGATACGTACATTTATGATGTACTTGCAATTGGGACACACACTCTATAAAACATACCATATCAACCGGAGACGTGCAACCAGAGTATAGAGGAGTGATACGTACATGTATTATGCTCTTGCAATTGAGACACACACTCTATTAAACATACCATATCAACCGGGGACGTGCAACCATAGTGTAGAGGAGAGATACGTACATGTATGATGCACTTGCAATTGGGACACACACTCTATAAAACATACCATATCAACCGGGGACGTGCAACAAGAATGTAGAGTAGCGATACGTACATGTATGTGGTACTTGCAATGGGGACACACACTCTATAAAACATACCATATCAACCGGGGACATGCAACACGAGTGTGGAATAGCGATACGTACATGTATGTGGTACTTCCAAAGGGGACACACACACTATAAAACATACCATATCAACCGGGGAAGTGCAACAAGAGTGTAGAGTAGCGATACGTACATGTATGAGATACTTGCAATGGGGATACATACTCTATAAGACATACCATATCAACCGGGGACTTGCAACCAGAGTGTAGAGGAGTGATACGTACATGTATGAGATACTTGCAATGGGGACGCACACACTATAAAACATACCATATAAACCGGGGAAGGGCAACAAGTGTGTAGAGTAGCGATACGTACATGTATGAGATACTTGCAATGAGGACACACACTCTATAAAATATACCATATCAACCGGGGACTTACAACAAGAGTGTAGAGTAGCGATACGTACATGTATGTGGTACTTGCAAAGGGGACACAAACACTTTAAAACAAACCATATCAACCGGGGACTTGCAACAAGAATGTAGAGTAGCGATACGTACATGTATGTGGTACTTGCAATTGGAACACCCACTCTATAAAACATACCATATCAACCGGGGACGTGCAACCAGAGTGTAGAGGAGTGATACGTACATGTATGATGCACTTGCAATTTGGACACACACTCTATAAAACATACCATATCAACCAGGGACGGGCAACAAGAGTGTAGATTAACGATACGTACATGTATGATGCACTTGCAATGAGGACAAACACTCTATCAAACATACCATATCAACCGGGGACTTGCAACCAGAGTGTACAGTAGCGATACGTTCATGTATGAGGTACTTGCAACGAGGACACACACTCTATAAAACATATTATATCAACCGGGGACGTCAAACCAGAGTGTAGAGGAGTGATACGTACATGTATGATGCACTTGCAATTGGGACACACACTCTATAAAACATACCATATCAACCGGAGACGTGCAACCAGAGTGAAGAGGAGAGATACATACATTTATGATGTACTTGCAATTTGGACACACACTCTATAAAACATACCATATCAACCGGAGACGTGCAACCAGAGTATAGAGGAGTGATACGTACATGTATTATGCACTTGCAATTGAGACACACACTCTATTAAACATACCATATCAACCGTGGACGTGCAACCATAGTGTAGAGGAGTGATACGTACATGTATGATGCACTTGCAATTGGGACACACACTCTATAAAACATACCATATCAACCGGGGACGTGCAACCATAGTGTAGAGGAGTGATACGTACATGTGTGATGCACTTGCAATTGGGACACACACTCTATAAAACATACTATTTCAACCGGGGACGTGCAACCAGAGTGTAGAGGAGTGATACGTACATGTATGATGCACTTGCAATTGGGACACACACTCTATAAAACATACCATATCAACCGGGGACATGCAACACGAGTGTAGAATAGCGATACGTACGTGTATGTGGTACTTGCAATGGGGACGCACACACTATAAAACATACCATATCAACCGGGGACTTGCAACAAGAATGTAGAGTAGCGATACGTACATGTATGTGGTACTTGCAATGGGGACACACACTCTATAAAACATACCTTATCAACCGGGGACATGCAACACGAGTGTAGAGTAGCGATACGTACATGTATGTGGTACTTCCAAAGGGGACACACACTCTATAAAACATACCATATCAACCGGGGACGTGCAACAAGAGTGTAGAGTAGCGATACGTACATATATGAGATACTTGCAATGGGGACAAATACTCTATAAGACATACCATATCAACCGGGGATTTGCAACCAGAGTGTAGAGGAGTGATATGTACATGTATGAGATACTTGCAATGGGGACGCACACACTATAAAACATACCATATCAACCGGGGAGGGGCAACAAGTGTGTAGAGTAGCGATACGTACATGTATGAGATACTTGCAATTAGGACAGACACTCTATAAAATATACCATATCAACCGGGAACTTGCAACAAGAGTGTAGAGTAGCGATACGTACAGGTATTTGGTACTTGCAATGGGGACACACACTCTATAAAACATACCATATCAACCGGGGACGTGCAGCCATAGTGTAGAGTAGCGATACGTACATGTATGTGGTACTTGCAATGGGGACACACACTCTATAAAACATACCATATCAACCGGGGACGTGCAGCCAGAGTGTACAGTAGCGATAAGTACATGTATGAGGTACTTGCAATGAGGACACACACTCTATTAAACATACCATATCAACCAGGGACGTGCAACCAAAGTGTAGAGTAGCGATACGTACATGTATGAGGTACTTGCAATGAGGACACACACTCTATAAACATACCATATCAACCGGGGACGTGCAACCATAGTGTAGAGTAGCGATATGTACATGTATGTGGTACTTGCAATGGGGAAACACACTCTATAAAACATACCATATCAACCGGGGACTTGCAACAAGAGTGTACAGTAGCGATACGTACATGTATGAGGTACTTGCAATGGGGACACACACTCTATAAAACATACCATATCAACCGGTGACGTGTAGCCATAGTGTAGAGTAGCGATATGTACAAGTATTTGGTACTTGCAATGGAGACACACACTCTTTAAAACATACCATATCAACCGGGGACGTGCAACCAGAGTGTACAGTAGCGATAGGTACATGTATGAGGTACTTGCAATGAGGACACACACTCTATAAAACATACCATATCAACCAGGGACGTGCAACCAGAGTGTACAGCAGCGATAGGTACATTTATGAGGCACTTGAAATGGGGACGCACACTCTTTAAGACATACCATATCAACCGGGGACGTGCAACCATAGTGTAGAGTAGCGATATGTACATGTATGTGGTACTTGCAATGGGGACACACACTCTATAAAACATACCATATCAACCGGGGACTTGCAACAGGAGTGTACAGTAGCGATACGTACATGTATGAGGTACTTGCAATGAGGACACACACTCTATAAAACATACCATATCAACCGGGGACTTGCAACAGGAGTGTAGAGTAGCGATACGTACATGTATGTGGTACTTGCAATGGGGACACACACTCTATAAAACATATCATATCAACTGAGAACGTGCAACAAAAGTGTATAGTAGAGATACGTACATGTATGAGGTACTTGCAATGAGGACACACACTCTATAAAACATACTATATCAACCGGGGACGTGCAGCCATAGTGTAGAGTAGCGCTATGTACATGTATGTGGTACTTGCAATGGGGACACACACCCTATAAAACATACCATATCAACCGGGGACGTGCAACAAGAATGTACAGTAGCGATAGGTACATGTATGAGGTACTTGCAATGTGGACACACACTCTATAAAACATACCATATCAACCAGGGACGTGCAACCAGAGTGTACAGTAGCGATACGTACATTTATGAGGCACTTGAAATGGGGACGCACACTCTTTAAGACATACCATATCAACCGGGGACGTGCAACCATAGTGTAGAGTAGCGATATGTACATGTATGTGGTACTTGTAATGAAGACACACACTCTATAAAACATACCATATCAACCGGGGACTTGCAACAAGAGTGTAGAGTAGCGATACGTACATGAATGAAGTACTTGCAATGAGGACACACACTCTATAAAACATACCATATCAACCGGGGACTTGCAACAAGAGTGTAGAGTAGCGATAGGTACATGTATGTGGTACTTACAATGGGGACACACACTCTATAAAACATATCATATCAACTGGGAACGTGCAACAAAAGTGTATAGTAGCGATACGTACATGTATGAGGTACTTGCAATGAGGACACACACTCTATAAAACATACCATATCAACCGGGGACGTGCAACCAGAGTGTACAGTAGCGATACGTATATGTATGAGGTACTTGCAATGAGGACACACACTCTATTAAACATACCATATCAACCGAGGACGTGCAACCATAGTGTAGAGTAGCGATATGTACATGTATGAGGCACTTGCAATGGGAACACACACTCTATAAAACATACCATATCAACCGGGTACGTGCAACAAGAGTGTACAGTAGCGATACGTACGTGTATGTGGTACTTGCAATAGGGACGCACACTCTATAAAACATACCATATCAACCGGGGACGTGCAGCCATAGTGTAGAGTAGCGATATGTACATGTATGTGGTACTTGCAATGGGGACACACACCCTATAAAACATACCATATCAACCGGGGACGTGCAACCAGAGTGTACAGTAGCGATACGTACATGTATGAGGTACTTGCAATGAGGACACACACTCTATAAAACATACCATATCGACCAGGGACGTGCAACCAGAGTGTACAGTAGCGATACGTACATTTATGAGGCACTTGAAATGGGGACGCACACTCTTTAAGACATACCATATCAACCGGGGACGTGCAACCATAGTGTAGAGTAGCGATATGTACATGTATGTGGTATTTGCAATGGGGACACACACTCTATAAAACATACCATATCAACCGGGGACTTGCAACAAGAGTGTAGAGTAGCGATACGTACATATATGAAGTACTTGCAATGAGGACACACACTCTATAAAACATACCATATCAACCGGGGACTTGCAACACGAGTGTAGAGTAGCGATACGTACATGTATGTGGTACTTGCAATGGGGACACACACTCTATAAAACATATCATATCAACTGGCAACGTGCAACAAAAGTGTATAGTAGCGATACGTACATGTATGAGGTACTTGCAATGAGGACACACACTCTATAAAACATACCATATCAACCGGGGACGTGCAACCAGAGTGTACAGTAGCGATACATATATGTATGAGGTACTTGCAATGAGGACACACACTCTATTAAACATACCATATCAACCGAGGACGTGCAACCATAGTGTAGAGTAGCGATACGTACATGTATGTGGCACTTGCAATGGGAACACACACTCTATAAAACATACCATATCAACCGGGTACGTGCAACAAGAGTGTAGAGTAGCGATACGTACATGTATGTGGCACTTGCAATAGGGACGCACACTGTGTAAAACATACCATATCAACCGGGGACTTGCAACACGAGTGTAGAGTAGCGATACGTACATGTATGAGGTACTTGCAATAGGGACACACACTCTATAAAGCATACCATATCAACCGGGGACGTGCAACAAAAGTGTAGAGTAGCGATACGTACATGTGTGTGGCACTTGCAATGAGGACACACACTCTATAAAACATAACATATCAACCGGGGACATGCAACCTGAGTGTAGAGTAGCGATACGTACATGTATGAGGCCCTTGCTATGGGGACACACACTCTATAAAACATACCATATCAACCGGGGACTTGCAACATGAGTGTAGAGTAGCGATACATACATGTATGAGGTACTTGCAATGAAGACACACACTCTACAAAACATACCATATCAACCGGGACGTGCAACAAGAGTGTAGAGTAGCGATACGTACATGTATTATGCACTTGCAATGGGGACACACACTCTAAAAAACATACCATATCAACCGAGGACGTGCAACCATAGTGTAGAGTAGCGATACGTACATGTATGAGGCACTTGCAATGGGAACACACACTCTATAAAACATACCATATCAACCGGGGACGTGCAACAGGAGTGTATAGTAGCGATACGTACATGTCTGTGGCACTTGCAATGGGGACGCACACTCTATAAAACGTACCACAGTACTTGGGGATGCGCACCATAATGTACAGTAGCGATACGTATATGTATGAGGCAGTTGAAATGTGGACGCACACTCACCATAGCAACTGGGGACGTGCTACCAGAGTGTACAGTAGCGACACGTACATGTATGGGGCACTTGAAATGTTGACGCACACTGTAAAACACACCATAGTAACTGGGAACGCGCAACCAGAGTGTAGAGTAGCGATACGTACAATTATGAGGCAGTTAAAATGGGGACGTACACTCTATAAAACATACCATAATAACGGGGGACGCGCAACCAGAGTGTACAGTGGCGACACATACATGTATGAGGCAGTCGAAATGTGGACGCACAGTCTGTAAAATATACCAAAGTAACTTGGAACGTGCAACCAGAATGTACAGTAGAGACACGTACATGTATGAAGCAGTTGAAAAGGGAACGCACACTCTATAAAATATACCATAGTAACTGGGGACGCGCAACCAGGGTGTACAGAAGCGATACGTACATGTATGGGGCACTTGAAATGAGGACGCACACTCTATAAACTTACCATATCAACTCGGGACGGGCAACCAGAGTGTACATTAGAGACACTTACATGTATAGGGCAATTGAAATGTGGACGCACACTCTATAAAATATGCCATAGCAACTTGGGACGCGCAACCAGGGTGTACAGTAGCGATACGTACATATATTTGGCAGTTGAAATGTGGTCGCACACTCTATAAAATATACCATATCAACTCGGGACGTGCAACCAGAGTGAACAGTAGTGATACGTACATGTATGGTGCACTTTAAACGGGGACGCACACTCTATAAAACAATCCATAGTAACTGGGGACGCGCAATCAGAATGTAGAGTAGCGATGCGTACATGTATGTGGCAGTTGAAACGGGGACACAAGTAGAGTCAAAAAAGAAATCGAGGAATGGACAGAAGTGACAAATACTATTTCTGAACGGTTCAATTTCCAAAAGGCAAGACATACGCATAAATTATTGACTTTAATATGTAAACACCATCTAATAAATATAAAAAAGTTCGATGTTGGGTGTGGTTGAACAGCAGTCCTTGCGACATGCAATCAACCACTGCACTATTCTGCCTTTATAATCATATATCAATATTTCAATTATATCTTTCTTTGGAATTACCATCCAAACACTGTATTTCGTGTGCATACGTGTATTGGTTTACTTTGAAAAATGGTTCCAGGGTAGTTAGAGCAAATGGGTGAGCAAGAGAGACATTGCTAGTCTGGTACCCTGCCCAATTTCATTCCGTTACTCTCCATTACGGAATGGAGTTGGGCAGGGTCCCAGATTAACACGTTGCCAGAAACCTCCAAAGCTGTCAAAGCCGTTTTAAGCAGTCAACATCTCATTTTAAAGTAAATTACGATCATGTATACAAATTATACATAAATTTGATCAAATTAAGGACAATATCCATAGATCTCTAAAATTAGGCCTTTTGTCACTGGATCCCCAGATATCAAAAAATAGATGGCCATTTTCTCCAGATCTCCTAGCATAAAGGTCAAAGAACAAAATATGTTTAGATAGCCCAGCACTTCAATATTCTATTTCAAAATTATTATGGCGGGAATTAGAAACACGTGCTGGGTAATTTGATAGCACCATCTTGTTTGTTTCACTACTTTTAATGGTACATATCAAACCCAGGCAGAATGAATGGTAGGAGCCAAAAATATGTTTACTGACCATACTACTAGCATATAAGTCAAAGTACAATGATATTTAGAATAATGAGCAATACAATACATAAATTGTACACGTTTAACGCCGCCACCAGAAGCCTGTGCACGTTCTTTAATAAAATTAGTAGTGATTTGCTCTGAATGTAACACTTGGAATTGGGCCGCACCTTATCATAGTTCTGTAGAGACACATCCTGTCTGTATAAATAATATAGACCAATTTTCATTAAATATGTTCACTAAATTTGTATTAAATTTAAAGTTGTTTGAAGCAAATATAACAACAGACAATAAAACTATTTCAAGTAATTACACAAAGTATTGGTCAGGTATTAAGGTTAAATGAACATTTAATGCTTAAAGGGTGAAAAGCAACAAGTACTAACAATTTGAAACATTGTAATCAATATTTTAATACACGCTGTTTATGTACAAATCTACCAATGAATTTTACATGACTGCATATCCAACTGATTCTACAAAGAAAACAAAAAAAGTTCAAACACGTGTCCCAAGATGACTTCGATACATTCTTCTGAATTAAAAAAGCACTCTCAGAAAAATATCAGCTGTCATAGCAGAAAATAGGCTATGGACAACAGCAACATTGACCTATAGACAATAGTAACATAGGACTAAAGACAACAGCCACATTTGGCAATAGATAACAGTCACATCTGGACTATACAACAACAGACAATCATGTCTATAGACACCAGCCACATTGGACTGTAGACAACACTGAAACATGACTTTAGACAACAGCCACATTGGACTATTGACGACAGCCACATTGTGGTATAGACAACAGCCACATTGTGCTATAGACAACAGCCACATTGGGGTATAGACAAAAGTCATATTGGACTATAGAAAACAGCAATATTAGTCTATAGACAACAGCCACATTGGGCTATAGACAACAGTATCATTGGACTATAGACAACAGCCACATATGGCTATAGATAAAATCTTAATCTGGACTATAGACAACAGCCAAACATGACTATAGACAACAGCCACTTTAGGCTATGAACAACAGCAACATTGAGCTATAGACAACAGCCACATTGGGCTATAGACAACAGAAACATAGGTATAGACAACAGTCACATTTGGCTAAAGATAACAGTCACCTCTGGACTATAAACAACAGCCAAACATGAATATAGACAAAAGTCACATTGGACTTTTGACAACAGCAAAATTTGTCTATAGACAACAGTCACATTGGGGTATAGACAGCAGCCACATGGGGTTATAGACAGCAGCCACATTAGGCTTTAGACAACAGTCAAACATGACTATAGACAACAGCTACATTGGACTATTTACAAAAACAAAACTGGTCTATAGACAGCAGCCACATTGGAGTATAGACAGCAGCCACATTTGGCTATAGAAAACAGCCAAACATGACTATAGACACCAGCGACATTGGGCTATAGACAGCAGCCAAACATGACTATAGACAACAGCCGAACATGACTATAGACACCAGCCACATTGGACTATAGACAATAGCCAAACATGACTATAGACAACAGCCACATTGGACTATTGACGACAGGAATATTGGTCTGCAGACAACAGCTACATTGGGCTATAGATAACAGTAACATTTGACTATAGACAGCAGCCACATTCGGCTATAGATAACAGCCACATTCGACTATTGACAACAGCTTCATTGTGATATAGACATCAGCCGCATTGGACTATAGACAACAGCCAAACATGACTATAGACATCAGCCACATTTAACTATAGACAATAGCCACTTTAGGCTATGAACAACAGCAACATTGAGCTATAGACAACAGCCACATTGGGCTATAGACAACAGTCACATTTGGCTATAGATAACAGTCACCTCTGGACTATAAACAACAGCCAAACATGAATATAGACAAAAGCCACATTGGACTATTGACAACAGCAAAATTTGTCTATAGACAACAGTCACATTGGGGTATAGACAGCAGCCACATCGGGTTATAGACAGCAGCCACATTAGGCTTTAGACAACAGTCAAACATGACTATAGACAACAGCTACATTGGACTATTTACAAAAACAAAACTGGTCTATAGACAGCAGCCACATTGGAGTATAGACAGCAGCCACATTTGGCTATAGAAAACAGCCAAACATGATTATAGACACCAGCGACATTGGGCTATAGACAGCAGCCAAACATGACTATAGACAACAGCCGAACATGACTATAGACACCAGCCACATTGGACTATAGACAATAGCCAAACATGACTATAGACAACAGCCACATTGGACTATTGACGACAGGAATATTGGTCTGCAGACAACAGCTACATTGGGCTATAGATAACAGTAACATTTGACTATAGACAGCAGCCACATTCGGCTATAGATAACAGCCACATTCGACTATTGACAACAGCTTCATTGTGATATAGACATCAGCCGCATTGGACTATAGACAACAGCCAAACATGACTATAGACATCAGCCACATTTAACTATAGACAATAGCCACTTTAGGCTATGAACAACAGCAACATTGAGCTATAGACAACAGCCACATTGGGCTATAGACAACAGTCACATTTGGCTATAGATAACAGTCACCTCTGGACTATAAACAACAGCCAAACATGAATATAGACAAAAGCCACATTGGACTATTGACAACAGCAAAATTTGTCTATAGACAACAGTCACATTGGGGTATAGACAGCAGCCACATCGGGTTATAGACAGCAGCCACATTAGGCTTTAGACAACAGTCAAACATGACTATAGACAACAGCTACATTGGACTATTTACAAAAACAAAACTGGTCTATAGACAGCAGCCACATTGGAGTATAGACAGCAGCCACATTTGGCTATAGAAAACAGCCAAACATGATTATAGACACCAGCGACATTGGGCTATAGACAGCAGCCAAACATGACTATAGACAACAGCCGAACATGACTATAGACACCAGCCACATTGGACTATAGACAATAGCCAAACATGACTATAGACAACAGCCACATTGGACTATTGACGACAGGAATATTGGCCTGCAGACATTGGGCTATAGATAACAGCCACATTTGACTATTGACAACAGCCGCATTGTGATATAGACAACAGCCACATTGGACTATAGACAACAGCCAAACATGACTATAGACACCAGCCACATTGGACTATAGACAATAGCCAAACATGACTATAGACAGCAGCCACATTGGACTATTGACAACAGCAAATTTGGTCTATAGACAACAGCCACATTGGGCTATAGATAACAATAACATTGGACTATAGCCAGCAGCTACATTGGGCTATAGATAACAGTAACATTGGACTATAGACAGCAGCTACATTGGGTTATAGATTAAAGCCACAATGTGCTATAGACAATAGTCAAACATGACTTTAAACAACAGTCACATTGGATTTTTGACAACAGCTACATTTGGCTATAGACAACAGCCACATTGGACTATTGGCAAGTCAAATTGGGCTATGGACAACAGCCATATTGGGCTATAGACAACAGCCATATTTGATTAGTGACAACAGCCATATTGAACTATAGACGACAGCCATATAGGACTATATACAACAGTCATAATGGGCTGTAGACAACAGCCATATTGGACTATAGACAGACAACAGCCATATTGAACTATAGACGACAGCCATATAGGACTATAGACAACAGTCATAATGGGCTGTAGACAACAGCCATATTGGACTATAGACAACAGCCATATAGGATTATAGACAACAGCCATATTGAACTATAGCCATATTTGACTATAGACAAGTCATACAGGACTATAGCCATACTGGACTACAGACAACAGTCATATTGGACTATAGACAACAGCCATATTGAACTATAGACAACAGACGTATTGGGCTATATACAACAGCCATATAAGACTATAGACAACAGCCATATTGGGCTATAGACAACAGCCATATTGAACCATAGACAACAGCCATATTTGACTATAGACAAGTCACAAATGACTATAGCCATATTGGACTATAGACAACAGCCACATTGGGCTATAGATAACAGCCACATTGGACTATAGACAACAGCCATATTGGACTATAGACAACAGCCATATTGGACTATAGACAACAGCCATAAAGGACTATAGACAACATTCATATTGGACTATAGACAACAGCCATATTTGACTATAGCCCATATTTGACTATAGACAAGTCATACAGGACTATAGCCAAATTGGATTATAGACAACACAACAGCCATATTGGGCTATAGACAACAGCCATATTTGGCTATAGACAAGTCATATTGGACTATAGACAACAGCCATATTGGGCTATAGACAACAGCCATATTGGACAATAGATAACAGTAATATGAACTATAAACAGTAATATTGAACAATAGACAACAGCCATACAGGATTATAGCCATATTAGACTATAAACAACAGCCACATTGGTCTATAGACAACATTCATACAGGACTATAGACAACAGCCATATTGGACTATAGACAACAGCTATATTGGGCTGTAGGAACAGCCATACAGGTCTATAGACAACAGCCATATTGAACCATAGACAACAGCCATATTGGGCTATAGACAACAGCCATATTTGGCTATAGACAAGTCATATTGGACTATATACAACAGCCATATTGGGCTATAGACAACAGCCATATTGGACTATAGATAACAGTAATATGAACTATAAACAGTAATATTGAACAATAGACAACAGCCATACAGGACTATAGCCATATTAGACTATAAACAACAGCCATATTGGTCTATAGACAACATTCATACAGGACTATAGACAACAGCCATATTGGACTATAGACAACAGCCATATAGGACTATAGACAACAGCTATATTGGGCTATAGAAACAGCCATACAGGTCTATAAACAACAGCCATATTGAACCATAGACAACAGCCATATTGGGCTATAGACAACAGCCATATTGGGCTATAGACAAATCATATTTGACTATAGACAACAGCCAAATTGGGCTATAGACAACAGCCATATAAGCATATAGACAACAGCCATATTGGGCTATAGACAACAGTCATATTGGACTATAGACAACAGCCATTATAAGACTATAGACAACAGCCATATTGGACTATAGACAACCACCATATTGAGCTATAGACAACAGCCATATTGGACTATAGACAACAGCCATATAAGACTATAGCCAACAGCCATAATGGACTATAGACAACAGCCATATTGGATTATAGATAACAGTAATATGAACTATAAACAGTAATATTGAACAATAGACAACAGCAATATTGGACTACAGATAACAGTAATATTGAACTATAGACAACAGCCATATTTGACTATAGTCAACAGTAATACTGAACTATAGACAACAGCCATATTGGACTATAGACAACTGTTATATTGGACTATAGGCAACAGAGTTATCTAAAAACAAAACCAAATTTGATCAGTTTAAAAAGGGAACAATTCTACCTTATTTCAAAACACAGATGTCCTAACAGTGTCATTAATACCATAGTGGAGACATTTGTAAAGTTTCAATGATTTAGTAGGTAGTCAGAGATATGAATTTGTAATAAAAAAAATATAAAATTACAATGAGCCATTATTTGTCTAATTTTAAAGCAAAAGTTATCACAACAACTTTGAACTGACAATAAAAAACATTTCCATAAAAAAATCATTGCACCAGAGATTTTATTGAATTAATATCCCACTCCCCCATCCCCACTTTTGTACCATTTAAGAGATTTGGGGGCAATTGTGAGACCTTGCCGGAAGATCATGTACAGAATTCTGCACTTATTCATAATTTTTGGTATATATAATATGTTAAATTACAAACAAATATAAAGTATCACAAAGCAAAAAATCCGTGACATTTGACCCCCAACTCCTTACTTTGATTTTACAGTCATAGGGAACATATCATATGTCCCACTCAGATATCACTTGCAGTTCAAAATGTATGAATCCAAAATGAAAAATTTATGAACAGATAGCTGGAGACCAATGGCAATTTTACAAATTAAAGAATCATTACTGTGGCAAAAACTTCTCGATCAACAGATACACCTGCATCTAACAATATACATATGAGTAACTCTACAAGTGTTTATTCAGCAAACTATCTGTAATCCGTATTCCCCCTCAAGAATAAATACCCACCCCACCCCCGCTCATCAAATGGGTATATATATATATACACACACACACACACACAGTCAAACCTGTCTTAAGCAGCCAGTCAAGGGAAGTAGAATAAATTGTCTTTTAAGACAGGTTGTTGCTTAATACAGGTGAATTTGCTCTGAAAGCGTAGAAGTGGGAAATAGCTACTGTGGCTGCTTAAGACGAGTGACTGCTTAATAGAGGTGACCGCTTATACAGGTTTGACTGTATACACACATCTATGCAAATATTTTTAAATGAAACCAATAAAAAGAAACCTAATTGTATAGGCATTTGTTTGTGAAACAATTATCAAACACAAGATTGTTTGTAACACACTTCAAATATATTTTTTAATGAAATTTGCTTTCTACTTTCTGAAACTATTGCATTTTGATAAAATATCTAATATTTTTCCACTTCTATGCACAAAGAAGGTTTTTTCGACTTGCAGTTGTCCATTTTTTTTCCCCAGAAGTATGTTGTCCTGAACAATTTTAAGAACAGTCTGTCTCTAACTGGGTCCATTGTTTCTTGTTTACTGTTTTCTTTTCCTTTCTTACAACCAGATATTTTATTTGGTTGGTCTTCTTTTCATCCAGACCTGAGTGACAGACACAATTTGATACATATAAACACATTAAAATGAAATATTTCAACTGTGGAATAGGAGAAATATCCACAATAGTAATGTTTGTAATTCATAGGGCATAACTTAACCATTTATCATTAAATTGGGTCTTTTCAAAATGTTATCTGGTAATTATTATCAAAACAATTAAAGATACCATGTTTAAATTTCTATGGGATGGGAAACCAGAGAAAATCTGGTAATTATTATCAAAACAATTAAAGATACCATGTTTAAATTTCTATGGGATGGGAAACCAGAGAAAATAAATAGAAAAATCATAATACAAGACTATTCAAAAGGAGGGTTAAAGATGATAGAAATAGATGCTTACATAAATTCTTTAAAAATGAAATGGATAAAAAGAATTTTAGATAAAGAAAATAAAGGACAATGGAAAGAAGTATACATAAAAGAATTGGAAGATTTAGGAGGGGAATTAGTCTTTAAAATGAATATAAAACATTCGGATGTTAAAAACATGCATATTAAATCTAATTTTTTGCGAGAAATATTACAATCATGGACAAAATTAAATTATTCGGAAATTGATCACAAAACTGAAACTATTTCAAAACAGATAATATGGAATAATTCCTGCATTAAAAATCACGGGAAAATGTTGTTTTATAAAAATTGGTTTGATAAAGGTGTAACATTTATAGAACACATTTATGACTATAGAAAAAAATCTTTTCTATCGTTTCATGATTTTAAATTGTATTTCAATATTGAAAATACTGACTTCTTTAAATATCACATTCTAATTAATAGTTTACCTGCGCAGTGGAAAAATAAGCTTAAGGATGAAAATATAAATGCAAATAATAATCCACAATATCTCATAAATATAATTAATGACAATAAAACAAAAAATAACATTTTGTATTCGAAGCAAATTCAAAACGAAGGGATAAGTATAGAAATAAAACCTCAGAAAAAATGGGAAGCTATATTCTCCGAAATAAATTGGAAGAAAACGTATAATATAGCAATAAATTGCACAATTGATACACAGTTAAGGTATTTTCAGTATAAATATTTAATGAAAATTCTACCTTCAAACCGTTTCTTATTAAAATGTAAAATAGTAAATTCTAGTTTATGTGATTTTTGTAATATGCACGAGGAAACATTTATTCATTTATTTTGGGAATGTCCAGTAAGTCGAAACTTCTGGAATAGAATCGAAAATCTTTTGAGAGCAAAAGGCCTTCCGTTAACTCTGGATTACAAAAGCGTTTCGCTTGGTATCACAAAACTAAAAAAAAAAGATTATAAAATTGTTAACTTTATATTAATTATAGCAAAATATTTCATATTCTCTAATAAATATAACAAAACCATCCCAAACTACAAATGCTTTTTACAATATCTACAAAAAAGAATAGAGATAGAAAAAATCATAGCTCTTAAAAAGGATAAATTAGATGTCCACAACGAAAAATGGAAAGATTTTGATAATTCTGAATCCATTTTTGTCCATTGACCCACTGTGTTATTGGTTCATAGACAAAAGGGAAAAAATATACACAACAGCGCATGTATTCAAATAGTAGGATAGATTCTGTCTCTAATTCTTTTCTTTTTTTTTTTCTTATTTTCCTTTCTATCCTCCTTTACACTCGTCTCTATTATCAAAAACTTTTTTTTGGGATGCATAAATGTATTATAAACATGTATTATATTATTCTGTTACTTAGATATCATTTGATCATTTATTGAATGTATGTATTATGTTTGTGTATTGTAAAAAAAAATAAACTTAATTAAAAAAAAAAAAAAAATGTTATCTGGTAAATTGCCTTACATGGCAAATTTACTATGTAGTGTGTGATGTTATTTTTGTCTTTTTAATAAAGAACTTTACACATTGTTAAAATAGATTTATTAAATAAATAGAATGCTTTTATGTTAACATGTATGTATTTAAGAATATACAGTGAAATGGAAAAAAAAATGTGTATTTAAATCCAGATGTACATTGGCTCTTAATCTTGAGGCTCTTATCACCATAACACATTACTTGTATGAAGGACATGCTAAATGTAAAACAAGAAATGTCACTGATAAGTGCCACATGCCCCCAAGTGGTTGGTGAAATTAATGACGGGTGTCTTTATGGGGGTGGTGTCCTTGGGGTCAGTAACAAAGTTGAAATAGGGCGGACTGATTTAATACAAAACAAATTTAAAAAAAAGGGGGGGCAGCAGGCAGTCTTGGTTGGGCTTGGGCAAGAAGTCAAGTAGATATGGGACAATGGACCTGGCAAATACAAACAATGATACAAAATTTTTCCAATCTGTGATCTATTTATCAATCTGGGTACATTTACATGAACAAAAATTCATATAAATACCCAATAACAGTTTTGGGCGCATAAAACTTTTAACTGAACATTAATGACAGTATGAACCAAGTCAATTAAATAGGTCAAGGTCAGTGATGTAAACTTATTTGTAGTTGATGGTGAACAGTTTACAGAAATAATAGTATTACTAAAAAATAAAAGTTAAAAAAACTTTAACCTAAGGTTTTCAAGCCCAAAGTATGGAAGATTAGGTAAGTTAGCTATATACATTGTTTCTATAACATAATATAAATGTGTTTATGAAGTATAGTCACCAAAACATGAGTAGTTTGTTCAGAAACAGAGAAAAAGCTGAGCTATACATAAAACTTAAACCAGCGGATGCCGCCGACACCATGGTCAAGACAATAGCTCTTCTATTTATTCTCAAAAAAAGACGAGCTAAAAATGTGTATTGATACACATCAAGATATTCGTCCTAACAAATTTTGTCCAAAAACCAATCAGAATGTAGGAAAGTTATAAAGTGCATTATAATTGACCACTTTAAGCTTCGCATTTCAGAGAACATAACACAATCATTTACCTTCTTTGTAATATTCCCTTCATCATCATCACTACTAGCAACATCTTCTTCAAAGGAGACTTCTGGAGAGAAAAAAAAATGATATTAACAATAAATTTGGTTTTCAGGGATAAACTACCCTCATTCACTAGTTAAAATCAATTGAAATGCTATTTATAACGTTCAAAACTGGAGAGTCAATGAATGTAAAGTACATTGACTGTACTGTTCAATCTAGGACTGCAGTAAAGGGAGCCATCTGTGCCCCTTTACATGAAAACAGGAGGCCAAGATGGGTCTAAGTTGCTCATCTGGTTTCACATGTCACTTCCTTTCAAATTTTGTATGGACTAAGCCTATGAAGAAATTATTATAGAACTTATATAGATGAGACAAATGAGAATTATCTGTTTTCCGATAGCATTTCCATGTAAATTGAGAGTCATCCTACTGAGGTACAACTTTTAGACCCTTGCCCCAAATTTCAAGCAGTCTCCCCACATACATATAATGAATTTTAGAGTCCTTTTTATGCCCAGTGTTTTTTCCCCACTATTTTATGAAGACAACCCATACCCTTGGAATTTGGAATTTTAGTGGCATTTTTATTAACGTTGGGAAAACTTTTGCATTAAATATATATATATATATATATATGTTAACTTCATAAAAATGTTTAAACTTGCTTTTCTGGTCATTTAATAACAGAATCAATGTCATTCTCAATTAAAAATGGGGAATTCTTTTTTTATTTTATCAAGGAATTATGACAAGTTTCAATTTAAAATTAATGACGCTTTCAATTGGGAATTTTACCACTTATTTGGTAAAAAAAACAAAACACTATTTGCCTTTTTGTGAATATGACCAAATAACGGCTATAAAAATGGCTGAAATAAAACACACAATGATGCCATCGAGGGCAAAAAGACAATCAGTTAACCTAACAACTGTTTCATGGAATCCTGATAAGTTGACCAGTACTCAAGCACTATCCTACTCTGCAAGTTACTGATAACTTTCCCACTTGTGTGAGCAGTGGTGAGAGACGAATGATAATGAGACACAATGTTGTATAACAATCATCACAGAAACTGTTGCCAGGCAGAGATTCGAACCCACGACCCCTTGATTGATAGCCAGACGCGTAACTGACTCAGCTAATCGAGACCAGCCCCCCACATGCTAGTTTTGAAAAAAATCTCATACAACAGTATGTATGTATAAGTTTTTAATTAACCTTGCACTTTGCTCTTTTTTTACAAGCAATACAGCAGCATTGTATGTACAATGTTCAAGTTTTTAATTTACCCTCAGAATTTCAACTAGTAATTTTGGCAGCAGTATCAGAAAATTTTGATGTTATAGGTGGAGTTCATTTAACTCTTAGAAATTCTGTCCATTAATTTTGACATTACATATTTACTTAAAACCTATACATATTAACTTATAGAACAGAAACAACAACAAAAATTATAAAAGGAGGTAATAAACTCTTAAAAAAAGATTTTTGAGGGTCAGCGCACTCGACTATTTTGATGCTGTTCTCAAGTAACAGCTTTTTCAGAAAATAAGTACCAAAGAGAAGACAATTAAAAATTAGGGGTGGTAAAATTAAACTATAATTATTATTGCTTATCTGATAAAAATAATTCACCAACACCATTCATTTTCATTATCAACAGTTATTTAAAACAGCAAAGTGAATGGTTGACTCGTATTGCCTTAATATTATTTCATTCAGCATGAAATATCAGCCTATGCACTAACTTCACCTCAGAGGACAATATATCAGTTCATGAAAATGGATCTATAGTTGAAATAATCATGTACCAGCATGCACAGTTTATCTACCACAGCAGGATACCCGTTCATGAAAATAAAGAAAATAGATCTAAAAAAAAAAAAGATAAAACTTTACAACAAGAAAAAAAAATTATATTTAACAAAAAAATAAAAAAGGATTAAATTTTACAAAAAGGCAATAAAAAAATAAGTGAAAATTGTTTACCCCTCAGAGCAGACAAAATTTGCCCGCACTAAGGGGTAAAAGAATCTTCTTTATTTTCCTGTGTTTATTTTTGGTCTGCTCTTAGTGGTAAACAATTTCACTTTTTTCAAATACATTTGAGAGAGGACCACAAACTGACCCTATTTGTCAAACACCTTAGATCAAGGCCTTGTACTACAAACTTTATCCTGCTAAAAACCACATTTCTAACTTTAACCCTTTACTCCATAAATACGCGTTTTCCCACACCAATCACTGCAGGCCTTTGAAAACAGTGCAGGAAGAGTTCAGATTGCTCGCAATCTGAACATTTCCTGTACTGTTTTTCACTCTGTCAGTTAATATAATCATAATTTAACCAATAATTCAAAAGCATTCTATATAAGGTGTCCAAAAGGCGACTTTATGAAGTAAAGGGTTAAAAGGGAAATAATTCTGCCAAAATGCAATCAAAAGTTATGGTTTTTATCTCTATGAGTTTTATAGAGGATGTTGAAATCAATGTGAAGTTCCATTCAAGTCCAATGATAAGATGATGAAATAAGTACCAAATCAAAAACTTTAGCCTCTAAAATCTCTTACCAAATTTTTCAAAGTCCATAAGGGCCAAAGTTTCTTATCTCTGTGCGTTCCGTTGATGATACTGAACATGCATGAAGTTTCATGTATAAAAAAGTCGAACCTATAAAAGTTAAGTTGAAAAAGTGTCATAATTCTGCCAAAATGCAACCCAGAGTTATGGTTCTTGGTTCTTGATGATGCTGAACACACATGTGAAGTTCCATTCATATTGAAGGAGTGGTTGCATAGATATCCAACCTGATAAAAAAACTTGAACCTGAAAAATTAAGTATAAAAGAGCCATAACTCTGCCAAAATACAACCAAGAGTTATGGTTTTTGTGTCTGTGTGTTCCACTGATGATGCTGAACACACATGTAAAGTTTCATTCATATTGAACTAGTGGTTGCATATATATTTTACCTGATAAAAAACTTTAACCTGAAAAATTAAGTCCAAAAAGGGACATAACTCTGCCAAAATGCAACCCAGAGTTATGGTTCTTACGTATGTGCGTTCCATTGATGATGCTGAACACACATGTGAAGTTTCATTCATATCAAATGAGTGGTTGCATAGAAATCTTACCTGATAAAAAACTTTAACCTGAAAAGTTAAGTCCAAAAAGGGACGTAACTCTGCTAAAATGCAACCCAGAGTTATGGTTTTTATGTCTGTGAGTTCTATTGATGATGATGAACACATCAAATGAGTGGTTTCTTTTGTGATTTAAATTGGGGATATTTGTGTTATTCCCGCTTAAGTCTGGTCAATTCAATGACATCGCGTGGTCACTGATATGGCACTATATACAAATAGATGCTATTTTTATAAAAACTTTAAATTGCAACTATAATGACGTCTTCCATCAATTTACTTTGTTAAA
This sequence comes from Panopea generosa, assembly GCA_029582155.1. Taxonomy (NCBI): domain Eukaryota; kingdom Metazoa; phylum Mollusca; class Bivalvia; order Adapedonta; family Hiatellidae; genus Panopea; species Panopea generosa. The sequence continues at coordinate 65,945,178 of CM055903.1, read as the reverse complement.
TGTTGTGCTACACAAATATAAACTTACGATCTCTGAAAAATAAATTAAAAAGTGTTGTTTTTTTTATTGAAAAGAGAGAGCGTCGAAATGCGTCTTTATGAGAATGAGACCATGCGTCAAAATGCATCTTTATGGGGGACACATTTCCAGTTTTTTTTTTTTTCTGCAATGTGGAAATTGAATGTGCTAGGTTCAAAGTATTTTGATATTGAAAAGCTAAGCACTTTTAAAAATTATATGGAGTTTTAAAACTAATCTCAATGCTTATTGTATCGGTAACCAGTCTCCATCTATTAATTCACTTCTGCTATATGCATTTATTCGCTTTGAAAACCTTTTGTTTACATTCAGAATAAAACTAGTCAAGTAATATACAATTCTCACCAAAAACAGGAACCTTCATGTAGGATATTAAAATTGAAACCATAGCAATATCTCCTTCCAGCTTCTTCCTCAGTAACAAAGTCTCTTACGTGCTGTGCAATGTACTATCAAATTTCAATTGGTGTGGATGTAAACAGAGCAAAACCTGAAAATGACAAATGCACTTGGTTAACAAGAAATGGCCACCAGCAAAACATCGGAAATAAAGTAATGCGTTTGTTTTGGCGGAGATTTATCATGGCTGGGGAAAGTTTTCAGGGCATAATATTTTCTATTACATTGGAAATGCTCACAATTTTATTGATAGTACCATAACAAGCTATGACATTAACAAAAAAATCATTTCATTTATGTAAGACTTATTATGACCTTGACAAAAATTAACAAGTTACAGCTTCCATTAACCCTTCATTCACAAGACCACAATACTACATGTAAATAGCAGAAAAGAAAAATCAACAATGATGCAAAGCTCTATCAATATTTTGGAGAGCTCCGGGTATGCTGTATTATCATAACTGATTCCTACAACACATATGTATTTTGTCTTAAGAACGTGCATGTAAAATGCTGTGAAGAAAAGCGGAGCCATACTGTAGCTGACTGCCCATGCCAGAGGGTGCGAGTTCAATCCCCTGCTCGACCCAATGCTTCTCATAAAACAACACTGGTTCTACCCAAGAAATGGACTTGAGATCAGTTCATATAAGCTGAGCTTTCATTGCAATCTTGAGCTAAAATAAATTAGTATAAACTACGAAAAGAACACACAAAAACATAATCAATTTTTAGAAACATATATACAAAATAAAATCTTCGAGTAATTTACAGTAATACACCTATTTTGTATATAGATCTTACCAATATCATTGTCTTTTTTTTATGAAAAGGTCACTGTAAGGGTTTCTTTTCAACATACGGAAAAATGACGTAAATCGCATAATTTATGTTTTTTGCACTTTTGTCCAACCGGGGACGTCCCCGGTTGACGGGGTGTCCCCGGTTGGAAGGTGTGTATTCATACGGATGTCCCCGGTTGACACCTTTTACAAACACACACACACACACACACACACACACACACACACACACATATATATATATATATATACAGCGTACATCATATTTAGAGATTAAGACAGAGGTATGGGAACGGTAAAACACATATTGATGTAGCGAACATCATATTTAGAGATTAAGACAGTGGTATGGGAACGGTAAAACACATATTCATGTAGCGTACATCAGATGTAGAGGGTAAGGCAGTGGTATGGGAACGGTACAACAAATAAACATGTAGCAAACATCAGATTTAAAGGGTAAGGCAGTAGTATTGGAACGGTAAAACAAATATGCATGTAGCGTACATCAGACTTAGAGGGCAAGGCAGTGGTATTGGAACAGTATAACGCATTAAAAGATTTAGGGGACAAGGCAGTGGTATAGAAACGGTACAACATATATACATATAGCGTACATCAGATTTAGAGAGCAAGGCAGTCGTATGGGAACGGTACAACACATATACATGCAACGTACATCAGATTTAAAGGGCAAGGCAGTGGTATGGGAACGGTACAACACATATACATATAGCGTACATCAGATTGAGAGGTCAAGACAGTGATATAGGAATGGTACAGTACATATACATATAGCGTACATCAAATTTAGAGTGCAAGTCAGTGGTAAGGGAACGGTACAACACATACGCATGTAACGTACATCAGATTTAGAGTGTAAGGCAAATTTGGGAACGGTACAACACATATACATATAGCGTACATCAGATTTAGAGGGTAAGACAGTTGTAGGGGAACGGTACAACATATATACATAGAGCGTAGTTAAGATTAAGAGGGCAAGACAGTGATATGGGAACGGTATAACACATACACATGTACATAACATCAGATTTAGAGGACAAAGCAGTGGTATGGGAACGGTACAACACATACACATAGAGCGTAGTTAAGATTTAGAGGACAAGGCAGTGATATGGGAACGGTACAACATATACACATGTAGAGAAAATCAGATTTAGAGGGCAAAGCAGTGATATGGGAACGGTACAACACATACACATGTAGAGAAAATCAGATTTAGAGGGCAAAGCAGTGATATTTGAACGATAAAACAAATATACATGTAGCGTACATCATATTTAGAGGGTAAGGCAGTGGTATCGGAACGGTAAAACACATATACATATAGCGTACATCAGATTTAGAGAGCATGGCAGTCGTATGGGAATGTTACAACGCATAAACATGCAACGTACATCAGATTTAAAGGGCAATGCAGTGGTATGGGAACGGTACAACACATATACATATAGCGTACTTTAGATTTAGAGGTAAAGACAGTGATATAGAACGGTACAACACATATACATGTAGAGAACATCAGATTTAGAGGGCAAAGCAGTGGTATGGGAATGGCACAACATATACACATGTAGCAAATATAAGATTTAGAGAGCAAAGCAGTGGAATGGGAACGGTACAACACATACACATATAGCATACATAAGATTTAGAGGGCAAAGCAGTGGTATAGGAACGGTGCAACACATATTCATGTAGCGTACATCAAATTTAGAGGGTAAGGCAGTGGTATTGTAACGGTACAAGTTACAATACATATACGTGTAGCGTACATCATATTTAGTGGGTAAGGCAGTGGTATTATTACCGTACAACAAATATACATATAGCATATATTAGATTTAGAGGGTAATACAGTGGTAAAGTAACGGTACAACACATATACATAATTCGTACATCAGATTTAGAGAGAAAGGCAGTGGTATTGGAACGGTAAAACAGATACACATGTAGTGTACATCAGATTTAAAGGACGGGATAGTTGTATGGAAACGGTACAACAAATATACATGTAACGTACATCAGATTAAGTGGGTAAGACAGTGGTATGGGAATGGTACAACACATATACATGTAGCATATATCGGATTTAGATGGCAAGGCAGTGGTATGGGAACGATACAACACATATACAGTTAGCGTACATCAGATTTAAAGGGTAATGAAGTGGTATTAGAACAGTACAACACATATATATATATATACAGCGTACATCATATTTTGAGGGTAAGACAGTGGTATGGGAACGGTAAAACACCTATTCATGTAGCGTACATCAGATTTAGAGGGTAAGGCAGTGGTATGGGAACGGTACAGCAAATATACATGTAGTGTACATCAGATATAGAGTGTAAGGCAGTGGTATTGGAATGGTAAAACACATATACATGGTATTGGAACGGTACAACAAATATACATGTAGCTTACATCAGATTTAGAGGGTGAGGCAGTGGTATTGGGAATGGTAAAACACATATACATAGAGCGTACATCAGATTTAGAGGGCAAGGCAGTGGTATTGGAACAGTACAACGCATAAACAGATTTAGAGGACAAAGCAGTGGTATGGGAACGGCACAACACATACAAATGTAGAGAATATAAGATTTAGAGACAAAGTAGTGGAATGGGAACGGTACAACACATACACATATAGCATACATAAGATTTAGAAGGCAAAGCAGTGGTATAGGAACGGTGCAACACATATTCATGTAGCGTACATCAGATTTAGAGGGTAAGGCAGTGGTATTGTAACGGTACAAGTTACACTACATATACGTGTAGCGTACATCAGATTTAGTGGGTAAGGCAGTGGTATTATAACCGTACAACACATATACATATAGCATATATTTGATTTAGAGGGTAAGACAGTGGTATAGTAACGGTACAACACATATACATAATTCGTACATCAGATTTAGAGAGAAAGGCAGTGGTATTGGAACGGTAAAACAGATACACATGTAGTGTACATCAGATTTAAAGGACGGGATAGTTGTATGGAAACGGTACAACACATATACATGTAACGTACATCAGATTAAGTGGGTAAGACAGTGGTATGGGAATGGTACAACACATATACATGTAGCATATATCGGATTTAGAGGGCAAGGCAGTGGTATGGGAACGATACAACACATATACAGTTAGCGTACATCAGATTTAAAAGGTAATGAAGTGGTATGAGAACAGTACAACACATATATATATACAGTGTACATCATATTTTGAGGGTAAGACAGTGGTATGTGAACGGTACAACAAATATACATGTAGTGTACATCAGATTTAGAGTGTAAGGCAGTGGTAAGGGAACGGTAAAACACATATGCATATAGTGTACATCAGATTTAGAGTGTAAGGCAGTGGTAAGGGAACGGTACAACATATATACATGTAGCGTACATCAGATTTAGAGGATAAGGCAGTGGTATCGGAACGGTACAACAAATATACATGTAGCTTACATCAGATTTAGAGGGTGAGGCAGTGGTATTGGGAATGGTAAAACACATACACATATAGCGTACATCAGATTTAGAGGGCAAGGCAGTGGTATTGGAACAGTACAACGCATAAACAGATTTAGAGAACAAGGTAGTGGTATTGCGAACGGTACAACACATAAACATATATCGTACATCAGATTTAGAGGGTAAGGCAGTGTTATTAGAACGGTACAACAGATATACATGTAGTGTACATCAGATTCAGAGGACAGGATAGTGGTATGGAAACGGTGCAACACATATACATGTAACGTACATCAGATTAAGTGGGTAAGGCAATGGTATGGGAACCGTACAACACATATACATGTAGCATATATCGGATTTAGAGGGCAAGTCAGTGGTATGGTAACGGTACAACACAGTGTACATCAGATTCAGAGGACAGGATAGTTGTATGGGAAAGGTGCAACACATATACATGTAGAGTACATTAGCTTTAGAGGGTAAGGCATTGGTATGGGATAGGTACAACACATATACATAAGATTTAGCGGGTAAGACAGTGGAATGAGAACGATACAAAACATATACTTATAGCGTTCGTTAGATTTAGAAGGCAATGCAGTGGTATGGGAACGGTAAAACACATATACAGTGTAAATCAGATTTAAAGGGTAAGGCAGAGGTATGGGAACGGTATAAAACATATACATGTAGCGTACATCAGATTAAGAGGATAATGAAGTGGTATGGGAACAATATAACAATTATATATACAGCGTGCATCAGATTTAAACCCCCAACTTTTCTATAAAATGAAATGGGAGGAGCCTAATTTCAAATGGTGGCACTTTCTTGCAACAATGTTGAACTGGGAGATGTTTTTCTGTAAAACATAGAAACAAAGTTGTCATTATTTTCAAAAAGAAGTGCAGTTGTAGGGACATACCTTGGCTTTATAAAAATGCCCTTTATTCACAAAAGCTCCCTGAAACTAAGTAGTAGTAGTCATTACAAAATTGAGATATCAAGGAAAATTTGCTAAATATTTGAATTTTGAACCCGTTTGACCCTTGTCACGTGGTGTAAACAGCAACACTTGCTTGGAGATGTGTATAACCCACTTTGAGAAGCCATGCAGTGTTTGATATCTCAGAGTAGAATAATGTGTTTGACTTTCAGTTTGTGAATTACATGTTTATGAAGATTAATCTTCATAATATATCTGCCTTTTTCATATTATAAACAAATGATTATACATTGTAGTTTATGGCTTATCTTAGATACATGCATACATGCTTTTTTATTTGGATGCAAATAAGTAACCATTCACACTAACCTTGTTTGATCATTATTCTGAATCCCATAATTCACAATAGCTTCCTTTTGGAAATGTTTTTTTTTAAGCAAATAAATGTCATTTTATTGTTTTTACAGTTCTTATATCACAGCCTTCAATGAAAACCATTTAGTGTTATATAGGCGACATTGTATGTTTGTGTATGAACCATGAACTAGGTTCAAAACACAACTTGGCATAATTTAGATCTTGGTTGATTCAATATTCTTTGCTTTTTTTCTTACATAATTAAGTAGGAACCAAACTCCTACATTTGAAAACAAATTCCAGTATTTTCTGTATCTAGCCTACGTTTTGGTAAATGACTGTTTCTTTGATTAGGAAATGAAAAATCACCTAGCCAAAACTGATGTTGAAATGTTATTAACGGACATGAAACAATATCCATAACTGTTCTACAGGAATGTATTTATTTTCATCATCATAATCATCAGCATCATAATCACTTCCCCACTTTCCCCATCTGTGCCTCAATTTTTGTCCTGAATGCCATCTGACAATAAATATTCCTTTAAGTTCTGTGTTTAACTATAGTTATTTTCATCAACATTAATTGACCAGTCTGGTGTAACAAAATGATCTTGAAATCACACTCATTATAATCAAATAAATGAAATAATATACGAAATTGTTCCCTCGAAACCTTCAAAGTATTTCCACATTTTCTTCCATTTGTAAGTTTTGCCAGGGAAATTGTGAACCTAAATGGAATGGGTCATTCTATTATGTTAAAGGGGTTTCTGTATTTTCAATCTTTTTATGTTTTGTCTCACAAATAATTGTTTGCCCTTTACTTGTGTCCAAGCAATTTATTTACAATTCATTACAACATGTATGCCTGTTTGATATAAGTCCATAATAAATACGATAAACCATTTGTCATAAATAGTTTCATTCTCTCTCAGTAAATAATGTACTAATCCATGGAACTTGACCCAAATAATTTCACTTTATCTCTTTGATCATGACCAGAGATGTGTTATATGTAGCCCAGCAGCATGAAACTGTAAATTGGATGTATTTAATTAGCAATTTTGTTTATTATGCATGCAGATAAGATGTCCATTGCAATATATTTGAGTGCTGTGTTTGCTGTACTTAATCTGGGGAAACCTTTATTTTAATCCATAATACTGAGGAACCTGCATGTACAATAAACATTGTTGCTTAGATTAACTTCCATAATATCAATCAATTATATTTACAAGAAATTTAGTGTGTATTATCTTGCAATAGGCAGTATCATCTATGGCTATGCTGGTAGTTACAGCTTATGTTGGACATGAGTATTATCAAATAACTGTAGTAAACTTGTCGGCTGCTAGTGATAAGCCCCGCCTATAATACTGTGTGTAGGAGCTACCGGCGATGGGCCTTTAAAGGGTAAGACAGTTATATGGGAACGGTAAAACACCTATTCGTGTAGCGTACATCATATTTAGAGGGTAAGGCAGTGGTTTGGGAACAGTACAACATATACATGTAGCGTACATCGTATTTAGAGAGTAAGGCAGTGGTATGGTAACGATACAACACATATTCATGTAACGTAAATCAGATTTAGAGAGTTAAGCTGTGGTATGATAACGGTACAACACATATATATACATGTAACGTACATCAGATTTAAAGGGTAAGGCAGAGGTATGGGAACGGTACAAAACATATACATGTAGTGTTAATCAGATTTAGTGGGTAAGGCAGTGGTATGGTAACGGTACAACACATATACATATAGCGTACATCACATTTAAAGGGTAAGACAGTGGTAGAATTGATTGATATGTGTAATTAAATTTTGTGTACGCTTATTCTGGTATTCAAAGTGAATAGATACAGAATCGGTCCGTGATTGTTTATATTATAAATGAGAAATTAGGTAGAGATATAATTGCTACTTTGGGATTGACGGAGGTCATATACGAGATGTTGTTTAAACTACCATGAAACTGCAGATAGTAAGAATTGAATGCACTGTTATAATATGTTGATAAATCTACCATGAAACTGTTAGATGGTAAGAACTGAATACACTGTTATCATATATAATTGATAAAAATGCCATGCAATTGATAGATGGTAAGTAATAGACGCCATGTCATTACGTATTGAGTAACTAGTAAATCTGAGTTTATATATATATATTATAGCCGTTTTTAGACGTATGTGTCCGCTACGTTAACGACGTATAGACGTGACAGGATGTCAGCTGGTGGTGGTACCGTCATAAGGACAGCAACACATGGGTGATTTGATGATCCTGGCGTCGGAGTACAGTCGAAGTTAATCGGTACGAAGCGACGTAAAGCCAGATAGCTCAGTACAGAGTTCTAGGCAAGTTAACCCTGTTTATATAGCCATCGCCACAAGGGACGATCTACATTAATCTACGATAATCCGGACGCGTAGTATCTTAAATACAATATAAGTGTATTTTAATAACAGTTATAACATTCATAATATTATGTAAAGCAGTTTGGATTGCGATAAAGACATACGGAACGTGTAGGAGAAAAAACTTGTGATTAAGAACGTGTTAATTCCATCACAGGACATTTTTAAAACAGCAGTGTTTTTTTATTGAGTAATAAGCTTTAATTTGTATATGTTGTATAATTGTATATTAATAATTTTATTCATGTAAAAATAAAATTATAAATGTTATTTTGAGATAACCTGTATCTACCCTCGTGAATTGTCGGCCCTTGGTCATTTTGCTACAATGTGAACGGTACAACACATATACATGTAGAGTATATAAGATTGAGAGGGTAAGGCATTGGTATGGGAGCGGTACAACAAATATGCATATAGCGTACATCTGATTTAGAGGGCAATCGTGTGGTATGGGAACGGTATAACACATATACATATAGTATACATCAGATTTAAAAGGTAAGACAGTGATATTGGAACGGTACAACACGTATACATGTAGCGTACATAAGATTTAGAGAGTAAAACAGTGATATGGGAACAGTACAACACATATACACATAGCGTGCATCAGATTAAGAGGACAATCGTGTGGTATGGGAACGGTCAAACACATATAAATATAGTGTACATCAGATTCAGAAGGTAAGACAGTGGTCGGGGTACGGTTCAATCTATACCATACATGTAGCGTATCTCAGATTTAGAGGATAAGACAGTGATATGGGAACACATATACATGTAGCGTACATCATATTTAAAAGGTAAGACAGTGGTATTGGAACGGTACAACACATACACATATAGCGTTTATAAGAATGAAACGCTAAGACAGTGATATGGGAACGGTAAAATAAATATACATGTAACGTACACCAAATTTAGAAGGTAAGATACCTGTTGGGGAAGGTAAAACACATATAATACATATAGCGTACATAAGATTTAGAGAGTAAAACAGTGGTATGGGAACGGTACAACATATATACTTGTAGCGTACATCAGATTAAGAGGATAATGCATTGATATAGGAACGTATCAGATTTAGTGGGTAAGGCAGTGGCACTGAAATGGTACAACACATACACATGTAGTGTACATTAGATTTAGAGGGTAATGGGAACGGACAGCACATATACATATAGCGTCCATCAGAATAAGAGGGTAAGCCAGTGGCATGGGAACGATACAACAAATATACATGTAGCGTACATCTGATTTAGAGGGTAAGGCAGTGGTATGGGAACGGACAACACATATACATATAGCGTCCATCAGAATAAGTGGGTAAGCCAGTGGCATGGGAACGATACAACAAATATACATGTAGCGTACATCTGATTTAGAGGGTAAGACAGTGGCATGGGAACGGACAACACATATACAAATAGCGTCCATCAGAATAAGGGGGTAAGGCAGTGGCATGGGAACGGTACAACAAATATACATGTAGCGTACATCTGATTGAGAGGGTAAGACAGTGGAATGGGAACGGTAAAACAGATATACATTTAGCGTACATCAGATTTAGAGGGTAATGTAGTGGCATTGAAAATGTACAACACATGTACATATTGCGTACCCAAGATTGAGGGTAAGACAGTGGCATGGGAACGGACAACACATATACAAATAGCGTCCATCAGAATAAGAGGGTAAGGCAGTGGCATGGGAACGGTACAACAAATATACATATAGCGTACATCTGATTGAGAGGGTAAGACAGTGGAATGGGAACGGTAAAACAGATATACATTTAGCGTACATCAGATTTAGAGGGTAATGTAGTGGCATTGAAAATGTACAACACATATACATATTGCGTACCCAAGATTGAGGGTAAGACAGTGGTATGGGAACGGTACAGTAGCGTACATCAGATTTAGAGGGTAAGACAGTGGTAGGGGAACGGTACAACATAAATACATATAGTGTACATCAGATTTGGAGGGTAAGACAGTGGTAGTGGTTCGGTACAACATATATACATAAAGTGTACATAGGATTTAGAGGGTAAGGCAGTGGTAGGGGAACGGTACAACATATATACATGTAGCGTACCTCAGATTTGGAGGGTAATATAGTGGTAGGGGAACGGTACAACATATATACATATAGCGTACATAAGATATAAAGGGTAAGGCAGTGGTAGGGGAACGGTACAACACATATACATATAGTGACCATATGATTTAGAGGGTAAGACAGTGGTAGGGGAACGGTACAACACATACATATAGTGTACATAAGATTTAAAGGATAAGGCAGTGGTGAGGGAAAGGTACAACATATATACATATAGTGTACATAAGATTTGGAGGGTAAGACAATGGTAGGGTAACGGTACAATACAAAAACATATAGCGTACATCAGATTTAGAGGGTAAAACAGTGGTAGGGGAACGGTATAACACATATACATGTAACTTACATCAGATTTAGAGGGTAAGACAGTGGTAGAGGAACGGTACAACACATATATATATAGTGTACATCAGATTTGGAGGGTAAGACAGTGGTAGGTTAACGGTACAATACAAAAACATATAGCGTACATCAGATTTGGAGGGTAAGACAGTGGTAGGGGAACGGTACAACACATATACATGTATCCTACATCAGATTTAGAGGGTATGACAGTGGTAGGGGAACGGTACAACACATATACATATAGTGTACATCAGATTTGGAGGGTAAGACAGTGGTAGGTTAACGGTACAACACATACACATGTAGCATACATCAGATTTAGAGGGTAAGACAGTGGTAGGGGAACGGTACAACATTTAACATGTAGCGTACATAAGATTTAGAGGGTAAGACAGTGGTAGGGGAACGGTACAATAGCGTACATCAGATTTAGACGGTAAGATAGTGGTAGGGGAACGGTACAATATATATACATATAGTGTACACCAGATTAAGAGCGTAAAACAGTGGTAGGGGAACGGTACAACATATATACATATAGTGTACATCAGATTTAGAGGGTAAGACAGTGGTAGGGGAACAGTACAATATATATACATATAGTGTACACCAGATTAAGAGCGTAAAACAGTGGTAGGGGAACGGTACAACATATATACATATAGCGTACATCAGATTTAGAGGGTAAGACAGTGGTAGGGGAACAGTACAATATATATACATGTAGCGTACATAAGATTTAGAGGGTAAGACAGTGGTTGGGGAACGGTACAATAGCGTACATCAGATTTAGACGGTAAGATAGTGGTAGTGGAACGGTACAATATATATACATATAGTGTACACCAGATTAAGAGCGTAAAACAGTGGTAGGGGAACGGTACAACATATATACATATAGCGTACATCAGATTTAGAGGGTAAGACAGTGGTAGGGGAACTGTACAATATATATACATGTAGCGTACATAAGATTTAGAGGGTAAGACAGTGGTTGGGGAACGGTACAGTAGCGTACATAAGATTTAGATGGTGAGGCAGTGGTATGGGAACGGTACAACATATATAAATATAGTGTACATCAAATTTAGATGATATGACAGTGGTAGGGGAACGGTATAACACATATACTTGTAGCTTACATCAGATTTAGAGCGTAAGACAGTGGTAGGGGAGCGGTACAACATAGATACATATCGAGGGCTCAGCGCAACACTATTGTAACTCTGTTTTTTGTAAAAATCGTTTTTTTGCATAAATAACTATAGTTTTACAATGTGCATCTTGTGTTAAAATTTGGTCCAGATATTTTAAATAATTTTGAAGATATTCACTTTTGCTGAAAATATTGTATCTCAAATACACCTATTCTTTAGCGCAAAACAATTGTAACTTGAGTTACAATAGTTTTACACCAAATAATATCTTGGAAACCTTTATTTATATCGGTGTAAAACTATTGTAACTTGAATGTACATTTTATTAAACCCAGTTATCATGTATAACCACACTTTTATTTAGTCCAAGGATATTGCAATACAAGTTTCAAATGATAGTTCAGGCAAATCTTTCAAGATTTTGAAGAAATACAGGTATAGATACTTTTTTTTTTTTTTTAATAAATTTTTAAAAACATTTTAATTTGATAAAAAAGTAAATTTAGTCAGGTGAGTATGTTAAATGTTTTATTGATTTGGACATTAGTGACAATAAAATGGATGATTAATATAGTTATTGTTCTATAAAAGAACTATTTGTTGATATTTTGTTAAAAAATCTGATTATTAAAATTTGCAGTGAATTTTTTGGTTTGCATTTTTTTTAATAAAAAGGCCGTCCAATCTCACAATATTACTCAACACACTTTTAATTTTTACCAATTATAACTTTACTAAACCAATATATCCCTTTTGAATACTTCCAGAATGAGATATGACCTCAGGTACACTCAGTATTATTATTTTTAATATAATCAGTTCTAGAAGTCAACAGTTTCTAATTATTTTAAAATGGCTGTTAACTTAGAACCAAAATAATATATTTTAGATATTGATAAACCTTGGTTTCTCAGTGTTAATTTTTAATTATACCAATAGAATAAAGCACAATGTGGGTAGTGGGGTTGTATGGGGTATGGTGGATACAGAGTGTACAGCAGATAGCTGAGATGGTGAAGTGGATGTAGAGGATACAGCAGCTGCTGGTAGGGTAGTTGGTATGATGGATGAGGAGTTACATCAGGGTGCTGTAGTTCGTATGATGGATGCAGAGGGTACAGCTGGTACTGTAGTTAGTATTGTGGGTGTAGACGGTACAGCTGGTAGTACAGTGGGTATAATGGGTGTAGAGGGTACAACTGGTAGCATAGTTGGTATGGTTGATGTTGAGGGTACAACCCAGGTAGCATAGTTGGTATGGTGGGTGTTGAGGGTACAGCTGGTAGTGTAGTTTGTATGGTAGGTGAAGAGGGTATGACAGGTAATATATTTGGTATGGTGGGTGTATAGGGTGTGGCTGGTAGCATAGTTGGTATAGTGGGTGTAGAAGGTACAGCTAGTAGCATAGTTGGTATGATGGGTGTAGAGGATATTGCTCGTAGCATAGTTGATATAGTGGATGTGGATAGTACAACTGGTAGTATAGTTGGTATGGTGGGTGTTGAGGGTACAACTGGTAGTGTAGTTGGTATGGTGGGTGAAGAGGGTATGACAGGTAACATAGTTGGTATTGTGGGTGTGGATGGTACAACTGGTAGCATAGTTGGTTGGTATGGTGGGTATTGAGGGTAGAGCTGGTAATGAAGTTGGTATGTGGGTGTTAAAGGTACAGCTGGTAGTGTAGTTGGTATGATAGGTGAAGAGAGTACAGCTGGTAGTGTAGATGGTATCATGGGTGTAGACAGTACAGCTGGTAGTGTAGGCGATATGGTAGGTGTAGAAGGTACAGCTGGTAGCGTTGTTGGTATGATAGGTGAAAAGAGTACAGCTGGTAGTGTAGATAGTATCATGGGTGTAGACAGTACAGCTGGTAGTGTAGGCGATATCGTAGGTGTAGAGGGTACAGTTGGTAGCGTTGTTGGTATAGTGGGTGTAGAGGTTACAGTAGGTAGTATAGTTGGTATGTTGGGTGTAGAGGGTACAGCTGGTAGCGTTGTTGGTGTTGTGAGTGTAGAAGGTACAGCAGGTAGTGCAGTTGCTATTGTGAATGAAGGCGGTACAGCTGGTAGTGTAGTTGGTATGGTGAGTAGCATGGATGGTATAGCGGGTGTTGATGGTACAACTGGAAGCATAGTTGGTATAGTGGGTGTTGAGTGTACAGCTGGTTGTTATGGTGGGTAAAGAAAGTACGGTGGTAGTGTAGATGGTATCGTAGTTGTATATACAGTACAGCTGGTAGTATAGTTGATATAGTGGGTGTAAAGGGTACAACTGGAAGTGTTGTTGGTATAATGGGTGAAGAGGTTACAGCTTGTAGCCTTATTGGTATTGTGAGTGTAGATGGTACAACTGGTAATGTATTTGGTACTGTGGGTGTTGAGGGTACAGCAGGTAGTGTTGTTGGTATAGTGGGTGTAGAGTATACGACTGGTTTTAAACATAGTTGATATTGTGGATGTAGCGGGTACAGCTGGTAATGTTATTGGTATAGTGAGTGTAGATTGTTTGGCTGGTAGCGTAGTTAGTATGGTGGGTGTAGAGGGTATGGCTGGTAGCATAGTTTTTATAGTGGGTGTAGATGGTACAACTGGTAATGTAGTTGGCATTGTGGGTGAAGAGGGTACATCTGGTTGTGTAGATGATATCATGGGCATAAACAGTACAGCTGGTAGTGCAATTTGTATTATGGGTGTAGAGGGTACAGCTAGCAGTGTTGATGTTAATGTGAGTATAACGGTTACAGGTGGTAGTGTAGTTGGTATAGTGAGTATAAAGGGTACAGCTGGTAGTGTAGTTGGTAATGTGGTATAAAGGGTACAGCTTGTAATGTAGTTGGTATGGTGGTTGTATAGGGTACAACTGGTAGTATAGTTGGTATTATGGGGAACAATGAGTGATTAAGATGGTTGAAAGTTGATATGGTATATTGAATGTAGTAAGTACAGTGAGTAGTTATAATGGTATGGTGGATGCAGAGTGGACATTGAAAAGTTGTGTTGGCATAATGAATATAATGAATGCAACGGGTAGTGATATTGATATTAAGGGGGTAGTGAGTAGTGAAATAAGTAAAGAATTATAGAGGATGTAAAAGGAGCAGTGAAGAGTTGAGATGGTATGGTGGATTATTGTAGTGTCCATGAAACAGATGGTAGTGATGTTGGTATGGTTAATGCAGTGTGTAAAGTGGGTAGTGATGTTGATATAATGTGGATTGTGAGTAATGAAGTTGGTATGGTAGATGTTTAGGGCACAGGTAGTGCTGTTGGTGTTGTTGATGTACAGTGGTAGTTGTTGGTACAGTGTAGTTGAATATAAATGGTGGGTGTAGACGGTACACTAAAGTAATGGGGTTCTGGTTGGTATTATAGATAATGGTTGGTAGAGAGAAAACAGTATCTATATAATGGAGTAATGTAGAGGAAGCATTGGAGTGAATGTAGATGTTACAGCGGATAATGGTACTGGATTGGTGGGTGTAATGGTTCAGTAGTTAATAAGGTCAGTATGATGGATGTAATGGGTAGTGAGGTTGGTATGGTGGATTTTGAAGGTACAGTCACTGTGGATAGTTGAGTTGGTATGGTGACAGAGTCGATACATGTAATGAATATAAAGGATCAGCGTCTTATGGATTTGGTTTGGCAGATGTTACGGATGTAGTTGAAAATGGTGCTAGTATACTAGATGTAGAGTGTAGAAGTGATGATGTTGATATGGTGGTTGTATAGGGTACAGTGGGTATAATGATGTTAGTTTGGTGGGTGTTAAGGGTACAGTACCATGGTGGTGGAGTGGGTACATGTATGAAGACTGAAAGGTGTTTAATTAATTTGGTATGATGGATTTTGAAGGTGCAGTAACCACTTACCGCTTGTTTAAATTTAAACGATAACTTTTTCCAAAATTTTAACTAAATAAAACAGAGGTATCTTATTGTCTATTTGTCTAAAAATAAGGTTTTAACCAAAACAATCATGTCGTATGCAATTTGATCTCAACTGCTTATTGCACCCCAGGTAAAAATTCGTCAATAAATTTATAAGACTGAAAACTACAGTTTTAAAATCTTGTTTGATATATACTGGTATATTGATATCAAAATGTCACATTATTAAACATGACAGTTAGTTACGATTAGTTACGATTATGCTGTGGTCCAGAAAGTATTTGCATACTACATAAATTTACACAATATCAATTTCTAAATATGAATTTGGAAATATAATTATACATATTAACTTATATAAACATAATTTAATACTTTCATAACTGAAATATTATGCTTTACATTGCTAATGACGTAGATAAATTGATTGTTAACACAAAAACTACCACAATTATTGTATTTATGGGCTAAAACATAAATAATACAGTTTAATATACTTTTGTATACGTTTTTCCTTATTTCCAATACTTCTTATATGTTTGTGTTAACCGTTAATAGAATTAAAATTAGATTTGGAGTAACAACAACATAATTTTAATCAGTTTTATATTGAGTTACAATATTTTTAAACTTAGAAATTAATTATTTATCTCATAAAACTTGGTGCAAAACTATTGTAACTTGAGTTACAATAGTTTTGCACCAAATATAAATTCAGTTTTATTGAATTTTCAACGCAACACTATTGTAACTCAAACTTTAACAATTAAGTTATATTAAAGCTTTAATTGATAACTCTTGTTTGTATTGTAAGTAATGCAGTTTTCATTTGAATTTTGAAAAATATAAGCAAAAATATCTTAAGAAGAAAATAAAAAACAGTTTTTTGCTCCTCCTGAACAATTTGCAAAAACCTAGTTACAATAGTGTTGCGCCAAGCCCTCGATATAGTGTACATAATATTTAGAGGGTAAAGCAGTGGTATGGGAACGGTGCAACACATAATTATACATGTAGCGTACATCAGATTTAGAGGATAAGACAGTGGTAGGGGAACGGTACAACACATATACATATAGCGTACATCAGATTTAGAGGGTAAGACAGTGGTATGAGAACGGTACAACATATAAACATATAGTGTACATCAGAATTAGAGGGTAAGGCAGTGGTAGTGGAACGGCACAACGCATACACATGTAGCGTACAAAAGATTTAGAGAGTAAGGCAGTGACATGGGAACGGTACAACACATATACATGTATCGTACATCAGATTGAGAGGGTAAGGCAGTGGCATGGGAACGGTACAACACATATACATGTAGCGTACATCTGATTTAGACGGTAAGATAGTGGAAGGGGAACGGTTCAACATATACACATATAGCATACATCAGATTTAGAGGGTAATGTAGTGGCATGGGAAAGGTACAATACATATACATATAGCATACATCAGATTTAGAGGGTAATGTAGTGGCATGGGAAAGGTACAATACATATACATATAGCGTACATCAGATTTAGACGGTAAGATAGTGGAAGGGGAACGGTTCAACATATACACATATAGCGTACGTCAGATTTAGAGGGTAATGTAGTGGCATGGAAACGGTAAAACACATATACATGAAGCGTACATCAAATTAAGAGGGCAAGACTTTGGTAGGGGAACTGTACAACACATACACATGTAGCGTACATCAGATTTAGAGGGTAAGGCAGTGGAAGGGGAACAGTACAACACATATACATGTAGCTTACATCTGATTTAGACGGTAAGATAGTGGAAGGGGAACTGTACAAGACATTTACATGTAGCGTACATCAGATTTAGAGGGTAAGTTAGTAGTATGGGTACGGTACTACACATATACATATAACGTACATCATATAAAGATGGTAATGTAGTGGCATGGAAACAGTACAACACATACACATATAACGTACCCAAGATTTAGAAGGTAAGACAGTGGTAGAGGAACAGTACAACATATATACATAAAGTGTACATCAAATTTAGAGCGTAAAACAGTGGAAGGGGGACGGTACAACATATATACATATAGTGTACATATGATTTAGAGAGTAAGGCAGTGGTAAGGGAACGGTTCAACATATATACATATAGTGTACATCAGATTTAGAGGGTAAGGCAGTGATATCGGAATGGTGCAACACATAATTATTCATGTAGCGTACATCAGATTTAGAAGGTAAGGTAGTGGTAGGAGAACGGTACAACACATATACATATAGCGTACATCAGATTTAGAGCATAAGACAGTGGTATGAGAACGGTACACATATACATATAGCATACATCAGATTTAGAGGATAAGGCATTGATATGGGAAAGGTGCAACACATAATTATACATCTAGCGTACATCAGATTTTGAGGATAAGGCAGTGGTATGGGAACGGTAAAACATATATACATATAGTGTACATCAGATATAGAAGGTAAGGTAGTGGTAGGGGAACGGTACAACACATATACATATAGCGTACATCAGATTTAGAGCATAAGACAGTGGTATGAGAACGGTACAACACATATACATATAGTGTACATCAGATTTAGAAGGTAAGGTAGTGGTAGGGGAACGGTACAACACATATACATATAGCGGACATCAGATTTAGAGCATAAGACAGTGGTATGAGAACGGTACAACACATATACATATAGCGTACATCAGATTTAGAGGGTAAGGCAGTTGTAGGGGATCAGTGCAACATATACTTATACATGTAGCATACATCAGATTTACAGGATAAGACAGTGGTAGGGGAACGGTACAACATATATACTTGTAGCGTGTATCAGATTTAGACGGTAAGGTAGTGGTAGGGGAACGGTACAATACATATACTTGTAGCGTATATAAGATTTAGACGGTAAGGTAGTGGTATGGGAACGATATAACATATAAACATGTAGTGTACATAAGATTAAGAGGGCAAGGCATTGGTAGGGGATTAGTGCAACATATAATTATACATGTAGCGATCACCAGATTTACAGGATAAGACAGTGGTATGGGAACGATATAACATATAAACATGTAGTGTACATAAGATTAAGAGGGTAAGGCATTGGTAGTGGATTAGTGCAACATATAATTATACATGTAGCGTTCACCAGATTTACAGGATAAGACAGTGGTAGGGGAACGATATAACATATAAACATGTAGTGTACATAAGATTAAGAGGGCAAGGCATTGGTAGTGGATTAGTGCAACATATAATTATACATGTAGCGTTCACCAGATTTACAGGATAAGACAGTGGTATGGGAACGATATAACATATAAACATGTAGTGTACATAAGATTAAGAGGGTAAGGCATTTGGTAGGGGATTAGTGCAACATATAATTATACATGTAGCGTACATCAGATTTACAGGATAAGACAGTGGTAGGGGAACGGTACAACATATAATTATACATGTAGCGTACATCAGATTTACAGGATAAGACAGTGGTAAGGTAACGGTACAACATATATACTTCAAGCGTATATCATATTTAGAGGGTAAGGTAGTGGTAGGGGAACGGAACAACATATAGACTTGTAGCGTATATCAGATTTAGAGGGTAAGGTAGTGGTAGGGGAACGGTACAACATATATACTTGTAGCGTATATCAGATTTAGAGGGTAAAGTAGTGGTAGGGGAACGGTACAACATATTTACTAGTATCATTTATCAGATTTAGAGGGAAAAGTAATGGTTGGGGAACAGTATAATATATATACATGTAGTGTACATCAGTTTTAGAGGGTAAGACAGTTGTATGGGAACGATACATCACATATACATGTAGTGTACATCAGTTTTAGAGGGTATGACAGTGGTATGGGAACGATACATCACATATACATATAGCGTACATCAGATTTAGAGGGTATGACAGTGGTATGGGAACGATACATCACATATACATATAGCGTACATCGGATTAAGAGGGTAAGACACAGTGGTATTGAAACGGTACAACTTATATACATGTAGCGTACAACAGATTTAGAAGGTAAGACACAGTGGTATTGGAACGGTTTGACACATATACATATACATTCGTCAGATTTAGAGGGTAAGACACAGTAGTAACATATATACATGTATTGTACAACAGATTTAGAGGGTAAGACAGTGGTATGGGAACGGTACAACATATATACATGTAACGTAAATCAGATTAGGAGGATAGGACAGTGGTAGGAGAACGGTACGACACATATACATGTAGCGTACATCAGGATAAGACAGTGATATGGGACCGGTACGACACATAAACATATAGCGTATGTCAGATTTAGAGGTAAGGTAGTGGTAGGGGAACGGTACAACAGATTTACATGTAGCGAACATCAGATTTATAGGACAAGACAGTGGTATGGGAACGGTACAACACATATACATATAGTGTACATAAGAGTTAGATGGCATAGTAGCGGTTTGTGAAGTATGCAACTAATACGGGAGTAGGAGGACATCAAGCACTCGCTTCTAAATCAGTTCAAAAATATTGCTTAATTATTCAAAATTGCGACCCTAAAGGCCATGGTAAATTAATTGCTAGATTATCATCCCCTCCAGCCTCATAACTTTCATGCCTACCTGACCATTTTTATTTTCATAAAAAAAAAATCAAACAAAAAAATCCCCCCCCCCCCACCCCCTCCCTCCTTTTAAGAAAATATTTGATGATTATTTAGCAAATAGTGGCGTAAGCGGTGTACACCCACACCCAACCCAACACGGCCAAAATATATTTTTATCAAATCAATATATGCTTCATGGTAACATTGTTCCGGACAAAGAGGTCACCTTGATGCTGCTGAGTGCATTTTCCAAAACAATTTAACAATAATTTCTCAACGGCATCGTTCAATAAAGATTGCATAAAACGATTAATTAAACATATTTTCTGTATTTTAAACCATTTCCATCCTGACATTTGTGCGGAAAACGTAACCGAATGTTTAAGTAAACCGGATATAACAAGTGTTTGCTTAATTAACAGTATTCAGTCAAAATTTAAAATATGCGTCACGTGTCGATATAGTATCCCCCAGTCGCGATTGGTCACGTGACTTGTATAAAGGGCCTGGGTGCTGATTAAGACAGTCAAACAGTATAATGTATCATCATCCTTTTTATAATTTGCCGCAAATCTTTCCTAGATTCCTTCCTGACATTATTAGTCAAATAAAGTCATCTTAGTTATTTGAGGATGGTAAATTAAGGTCAAACATAAAGGTCACCGTAACCAAAATTGTGCCGAAACAAAAATCTTAATTAAAACTTATATTTCATTGCCAATGTTTAAACTTTCATATGTTAGGTATTTATCAATACAAATGGTTTAGAACATTGATCAACACCCGATTGATCTGATCAAATATCCTCTTAACTATAGTGTAAACCAAGTACCAAATAAATTGGGTTTTAATATTGGCCAATTAAATAGATGATATTTGTTTTGTTGTAAGATCGAATTATATTTCATCAAGTGATCACCAAAAGTCAAATTCTCACAACTGGCTTGCCACGAGTTAGAAAATCATCTTTGGTGATCACGAGATGAAATATCATTTGATCTTACACCAAAACAAACTTTCTTTTTTTTTCAAAGTTTACTTAATGCATTTACATACTTTTTGTTTATTTTAACTCAGTTCACCATTAGATATTATTGGATTAATAAAAAAAAATAATTATTTTTAAATAATTGTTTTTCAATAAATATGTAAGGACAAAAAATGTTCTCATAATTTCACCGTTTGAAACAGTGGTTTACCATAAATAATCCACTGAGAAATCTCTATAATTCATCAAAATACATAAAACAAAAATTGTTTAAATGATATGAAATTTAGTATGTAGGGTCCTCCATGGCCGAGTGTTCGAAGACGTTGTCTCAAAATGACTAAACTCTCACCGCTGAGGTCGTTAGTTCGAACCCAGTCCGATCTAAAAATATTATGTGGCAAAAGTTTGTTAGCGGAAGGACGGTGACGGTTGTGTGCGGATCCTTACATGTGCATCTGTGGTCTTCCTCCACCAATAAAACTGGATGCCATATATCCAAATCCGACTATCGTTATATAAAACTTAATATTAATAAAATTTGGAAAAATATAATTAATGTCACGCGTTTGGAACAAATTCACTCCCCCCCTCCCCCCTCCAAACAATACCCACGTGGTTTGTTTGTTCTATTAACTATGGTCAGATATAGGTTACTCCCAGGTCATAGTGAAATTACTTTAAATCTCTTTTTGATAAGGTGATCGAACGTACTGGGCCGCTTGTTATATAGAGTAAATAAAGATCGAAACCGGTTGTATTGTCGGCATATACTAATGTGTATTAAAAGCTTAAATTATAACGGATTAACGTTGATTCAGTCCTTTTTGTAAAAAGGCAAGCCAGACAGTCCAAAATCCAGTACATTTTTCAATATACTACTTTAATTGCTTAAATTAGTAAATCTATCTATGCGAACTTGCTGCGAGACCGTTTGGGCTATAATCTTAGTTTAAACAATATTTATTCGTTTTCAACATATTACATAAAAATGTATTCAAATATACAGCGATATATAACAACAGAATTGAGAAGAAAGCTATTTCTAGCTTATACAAAGTCTCTCTTCTGCTATAATACACAGTATATATATAATATATATTTATATGGCAATTAAATATGTTTAAGCTAATGCATGTAGATTAATAAAATACAAAAGAGAATTGTGTCGCGGGGTAGTGTGTAAATCTTTAACTAATTTTTATTTAAGTACCATCTGTGTACAACGTATTAACATGAACGTCAAGCACATGTATATAATATTAATCATGATTTTATTTAACTTGGAAACTCAATATGACTGAGTCAAATCTTCGACGAGGTCCTAAAGCATTAAATGTATTTTGAAAGACAATATAATATATTTTAGATAAGTAGTATATATATAATTATACATATGCATATGGTTGATACAATGAGCTGCTCCGCTGAAGATATTTTATTCTTCAACTGTAAAAGTCTTCTTGATTGTTTGATAAAATTAGTTTAAACTTTTTTTATTTTACTCCGATTGCGAAACAAGTTATTACAACTTTTATAAAGCATGCTGAACGTCTTCCAAGGTAGCACCAGCACATAGCATATACGGAAAAATGTTTTTCTCAAGGACACCACACATACACTGTATTCCAAGGCCTAGTGGTTA
Organism: Panopea generosa; assembly: GCA_029582155.1. Lineage (NCBI taxonomy): Eukaryota > Metazoa > Mollusca > Bivalvia > Adapedonta > Hiatellidae > Panopea > Panopea generosa. The sequence continues at coordinate 65,921,923 of CM055903.1, read as the reverse complement.
AGGCGTCCGTCTCTGAAGCGGCAGGTGAAGAATCGAATCCCGGTGGGAGTACTTTCTTCTGATGCGGTCGGTTGATCACCCAGCTGTTAGTTAAATTGAGTGGTACCGAATGTTTAACAGCTTGACACCTGGCAATGATAGCTTTCGGGAAGTACCTGTGTACAACATAAATGTGTCTCATAAGCCCATTGCGGCTGACCCTTTAAATATGGGCGTCACTACAATAAACGATCACTTTAATTTACTTTACACAGCCGTGGCAAACCAGGGATGGAATACCAAACAACAACTCCGTAACATGATCAATAGCCGTGGCAAACCGGGGATGGAATACCAAACAACAACTCCGTAACATGATCAATAGCCGTGGCAAACCGGAGATGGAATACCAAACAACAACTCAGTAACATGATCAATAGCCGTGGCAAACCGGGGATGGAATACCAAACAACAACTCAGTAACATGATCAATAGCCGTGGCAAACCGGGGATGGAATACCAAACAACAACTCAGTAACATGATCAATAGCCGTGGCAAACCGGGGATGGAATACCAAACAACAATGGTGGTTTTAGTAGTAGCAGTATTAAGTAGAGTAGCAATAATATTGATGATAATAATAAAATAATAATAGTATATGTATTAGTGTTAGTATTAGTAGAAGTAGTAGTAGTAGTAGTAGTAGTAGTAGTAGTAGTAGTAGAAGTGGTAGTAGTAGTAGTAGTAATAGTAGTAGTAGTAGTTGTAGTAGTAGTAGTAGTAGTAGTAGTAGTAGTAGTAGTTGTAGTAGTAGTAGTAGTTGTTGTAGTGGTAGTGGTAGTGGTAGTGGTAGTGGTAGCGGTAGCGGTAGTGGTTGAAGTTGTAGTGGTAGTGGTGAGTCGTATTAGTAGTAGTAGTAGTAGTAGTAGTAGTAGTAGAAGTAGTAGTAGTAGTAGTAGTAGTAGTAGTAGTAGTAGTAGTAGTAGGAGTAGTAGTAGTAGTATTTGTAGTAGAAATAGTAGTAGTAGTTGTTGTAGTAGTAGTAGTAGTTGTAGTTGTAGTTGTAGTAGTAGTGGTAGTGGTAGCGGTAGTGGTAATGGTAGTGGTTATAGAAGTAGTAGAAGTGGTAGTAGTAGTTATAGTATAGTAGTATTAGTAGTAGTAGTATTAGTAGTAGTAGAAGTAGTAGTAGTAGTAGTAGTAGTAGTAGTAGTAGTAGTTATAGTATAGTAGTATTAGTATAAGTAGTAGTAGTAGTAGTAGTAGTAGTAGTAGTAGTATAGTTGTAGCAGTATCAGTAGAGTAGCAATAATAATAATGATGATAACAATAATAATATTATTGTTATTATTATTAATAGTAGTAGTAATAGAGGTAAAAGTAGTAGCAGTATCAGCAGTAGCAACAACGACATAAGCAACCGCAGTTTCAGCGACAGTAAGAGTTATACAAATTTCCCCCCAAAGTTCGACTTTATGAATGTCCCTCAATCTTCATTGTACACACGCACTTATGGTTTAGCGATTGTATGCTCTGTTTGTTTCTCTGCATTTAAGTGGGTTGTGGGAACTATTGACTATGGAGTGTAAGATTATTTTTCCATATAATCTCTGAAACATGTTTTCAAGAATTACCTCCCTTACATGATAGTAGTAAAACATGTTTTATAAGTTATGTTTCTGAAAAGCATACACCTGTATGATGTAAATGTAAAACTAAAATATCCCAATATGAAAGCAAACTCTTGATTTCATTTCTAATTTGCAAAGAGACATAAAATTAATATAGTATATTCCCGTGGTGTGGGATCGAACCCACGACTTCTGGTTCTGGATCTCCTGCTGTAGCATTGGAACGCGTTCCACAACAAGTGTCGATCATTTTATTACATACACGTACAAAGCTTATTATCTCCAAGACAGAAAACAATGTGTTGTTATTCCTGGCCATATATCAGACACTACCTCAGTTGAGGCTGGAGTTCCGCAAGGATCAACGCTCGGGCCTCTTTTATTTTTAATCTACATTAATGACATTGTCTCCCAAATAAACTGTCAAATTAAATTGATACTAGTTTATATATTTTAGTAGATACACCCGAAAATGCTGCTACAATGATCAATCGTGACTTAGCCACTATTAACCACTGGGCAAACACATGGCTAGTTACTTTTAATCCTATGAAAACCGAATCAATGATTATTTCGAGGAAAATAACAAACCTGTTCACCCAAACCTAATAATGAATAACGTACCCATTAACGAAGTAAACACTCATAAACATTTAGGTCTAACTCTATCTTCAAATGGAACATGGCACGAACACTTTTATAGTATTAAAGAAAGGGCTTGGAAGAAAATTTATATTATGAGAAAATTTAAGTTTCAATTATATAGAAAATCATTAGAAATAATGTATTTAACATTCATTAGACCCATCTTGGAATACGCAGATGTAGTCTGGGATAACTGTACCCAATACGAAGAACAAGAACTAGAATCCATTCAAACAGAAGCAGCTAGAATAGCAACTGGAACTACTAAACTAATCTCAATTCAAACACTTTATCAGGGAATTGGCTGGGAATGGTTAATACATAGACGTAAAAAACACAAATTGTCCTTATTTTATAAAATGACTCACAACCTTGCACCATCTCCTCTTACTGCTCTAGTCCCTGCAAACATCGGTAATACAGTTACGTACAACCTGCGAAACTCAAATGACAACCGTACATTACCATGTAATACCCAGCTTTTTTACAAATCTTTTCTTCCCTCTACAACAAGGGACTGGAACGAACTATCAATAGAAATAAAAAACTCAGAATCAATTACAGTTTTTAAGAATAAACTCAATAGCAACCGACTTATTACTCCAAAACACTATTATGCAGGGAAGAGATTATCACAGATCCAACACACTCGCCTAAGAACATACTGTAGTCCTCTTAATTATCTTCTATACACTAAAAACTTAATCAACAGCCCACTTTGTACATGTGGATTAATAGAAAACACAGATCATTACCTCTTCATTTGCTCTTTGTATACGGAGCAGAGAGACATTATGTTACAAAAAAGATTCAAGTAGCGCATAAACCACTTAACAGTTAATATTTTCAAATCCTTTCAAATCTTAATTTTAACTAACATTTATCTGAACTTAGTTTCGATATATCTGTACATAACTGACCATACCATTAAGTCCCTCAATGGCTATTCCTATTCCTGTTGAGACGAACAGCAAAATTTCACCCATCTCTCTCTCTCTCTCTCTCTCTCTCTCTCTCTCTCTCTCTCTCTGTTTGTTACAATATGCAAAGTTTCTTGACATATTCTTTTAAGAAATTTATATCTCTATATATAATATGTAGGAACATCTACAGATCCTTATACTATCATTCATTGATATATATATATATATATATATATATATATATATATATATATATATATATATATATATAATTGTAATACTGTCACATATTTAATAGATTGATTTTGGGAGACAGATTCACAAAAGCTGTAAGCTTTCTTCTGAATCCCTTTCATAATTGTATACACATGTGTTAACTAATATGTGATATTTTCAATGTAATTGTATACTATTTGTGAATAAAATATGTTTAAACTAAAGCTTAATTGATCACATATATGTTCTTTCATATATATACACCTTACTTAATCTGTGAGTGGTCAACTCATTCAAACGGTATTTCAAAATTAAGCGTTGTTAATCCGCCTCATGCGGCCTTCGTACCAAACTTTAGTTGCTTGGTCCAGCGTTAAGTCCCATGACACACACAGATATGAAATAAATAATTACATCAATTGTGAATTGCGAATGTTCTTCCCGTTTTAGTTGGGGGTAATGCATTCCAATGTTAAAGTAAAAATCAACCATACTGGTCCTCGCTGGTCCTCGCTCGGCCTCGCTGGACCCTGGCCCATTTATTTGAACAAACTTTAAGCCACTCCTCATATGGATCATTTATACAAAATATGAATAAATTTGTCTCATCAGTTCTTGAGAAGAATATCATATCCCTCTTTACCCCCGCTGGTCCCATATATATGTTAGGTCCCTTTAATGGGCCCTGTCCCAACTGTTTTAACAAAGAAGTACCCTAGATTTCAAGACGATTAAATAATACAAAAAAAAATAGATGAAAAAGAAAAAAGGGAAGAAGTTTCATTGAAACACTTTTGTTGGATAGTCAACTTCTATATTGGTTGATTTTTCATGTATGTCAGTGTGTACGTAACTTACCAGGAGAGATATGTATGTAAGCGGTTCGGTTAGCTCAGACGGTAGAGCATTTGCCTTGTAAGCGAAGGGTCCGGAATGGCTGCAGATTTTCTCGTCCTGTTACATTTGGCGTCGAACGAGGGACTGTGACTGATATATATTCAGAGAAAACATTAACATGATTCTCTGGTCTCTATGGAAATTCGGGACGAATTCCAAATTTGTGAGGGAATATGTCACAGTGAGCCCGTAATCTACTGGGAGAGAAATGTATGTAAGTGGTTCGGTTAGCTCAGTCGGTAGAGCATCCCCCCCTGTAAGCGAAGGGTCCCGGGTTCGAGTCCCGTACTGGCTGCATATTTTTCTCGTCCTTTTACATGTGTTTTAGATTACTTTTCATATATGATGTCTTTGATTGTTTATATATAAATTGCAAGTTTGGCCAGGATGAAATTTCAAAATGCTATTATTTACAAGAAATGTTTGACTGACGAACGACGGACAGACGGACAACGATCATAATACCAAGCCCGTCTGACTTCATCCAGTACACCCACCAGTAGACCCACCAAATATCCGTACTGTCAAAATAAATTTGTCATGGCCTTAACAAAGACGAAGTTTTAATAATTTCGGTTGTTATTTACACAACTATTTATATTTGAATATATTTGGTTGTTAATCGGATATTAAACGAATTATGCCATACTAAGATCAAGTGCATAGCTAACACTGTGAGCGAGTATGTCCCATCCAGGTTAATGTATTTTTTTTAACTTCATTATTAATTAAGTACTAAATTCATAAATATGCAAAAAAATGTGTTTGTTTTTTTTAAAAAAAAAAGGTACACAAGAAGAAAACACAGTAGCATTTACGATAAGGATTTAAAGCTTAACGTCCATCACATTTGTGAAACTGTAACTTAAAACATATTTAATTAATGTCTGGTGTAGTGGGACATTGCGGGATACGTGATTATATAATGGAATTATTTTGGAATCTATTGTTTTAATTTTAATATGAGTGGGATTTATCGTCATTATCAACACATGGAAGGTTTTACATGGCGGCTGATTTCTCACATGTCGTGTTGTCGGGCGAAACCACGACAATACAAACAACACGAAAACTTGGCGAATAACGTTTTGTTGATTTTTTTTTGGTGTTCACATCTAAGGCGATGATACGAGAACACGGCGCATTCTACGGACAACTCGATGTCGTTACGACACATTTATTTTTCGAGCTGTCTTGTTCACGGGCATGGATATATCGTGTTGCGGCCCTTTATTTATCGTGTTGTCATAGGAAGAAGATCGAAGTTGTATATTTTTTTATTAAATCAATTTATAAACATATTACAATATAAAAGAAAAACTAAATGTTAAAATTAAACCTGTTGAAAAATGGTACTATAAGCCTCCTGGATAGGTGTTTAGCATTTAGAGGATAGTTCTAGGCCTGGTCGGCCAGGTGTCAGTATAATGTGATTAGGTGGAATTCCCTGTCTGCAGCACGTGCGTCTGCAGCACGTGCTTAGAATACTGTTTTAAGTAGGCACCGTTGCGATATGACTAACAAATTGTTGAAAAAACACACAAAAAAACAACAAAAAACAACAACATATATTGTACAAAACAAGTAAGTTATTAAAGTGTTTTAAAAAAACAGCAAAAACGTGAAAAATAAAAACACATTTTTCGAGTTTCTAAGATTATATATTTCTATGTATATTTTACTTGTGACTGAAGATTTATGCTTTGGTATATTTGACGTTTGAAAAACATTATCTATTATCAATTTAACAGTGTTCATTATTTTTATTTAGGTGGGCACAATGAAAATCAAAACCCGGCACGTAAGTATTTATGTTAATGATTAAACAAAGAGAACAACGGTTTACGTTAATTGCTGATAGTTTCAAGGGGAGCAAATCACTGAATTGCACCAGAACTGCATCATACCCGATCACCGTCACTTATCATCAGTTGTATATTAACATTTGTGCATTGTCCGGTAGTTGAAAACCTTCGTTGCGTGTCAGTACTATTTTTACATTGTATATACATGTACATGTTTGCATACTTTATATTAATTTTAATTATTGTTTTGCATCTATAATTCATACGTGATTTATCAATCCTCGGAGGCGTTTGTTTTTATTTGATACTTTTATACATTATCATTTTTTTAAATTAATAAAGATATGAAACTGTATTTATGAAAATTAAACTCACTCTTTCTTAAACGATGCATTAAGTTTCTTTTTTCATATAAAAAAAACAGCAACAACGACAACGAATTTAAATATGTGTCAATTAACAATAAAATATTATCAGTATACATTTGCAAGTAATAACATAAACACAACTTCAAATGCATAATGTGACAAATTCAAAAACATAATCACATACTGTGTAAATAAAACGCACCTGCTTAGACACGACTTTAAATTCCAACTTGATTCAGGAATACAATCCAACCAGGCAATATGGAAGTGTCCATTCGTCTTGATAATACAAACGACGTTTCCTACCGGATTTCTACTTGATGTTGACGGTGCATGTACCAAATGACATTTAAATCGCATGCAATACATTGATGGAGTGGATGTAATAAAAAGATGACTGCCGGACGATCAGACAGACAATTCAAACACTATATGCCTCTCAGATGTTCGGCAACTGGTGCATAAAATGTCTTGAATCTATTTCAGCATGGAAGCCAGGTTCTGGTGAAGCGCCAAATGTCAATCAAAGTGGACTGCCGGAAGAGGAAGGGGTCGAACCAACCGGTTTAGGCAAGGACCCTGTTTATCCACCAATACTGGGATATGAAGGAACGGGATTTAGAGAAGCGAGTAAGTAGGACACATACGCATATGTATTTGAGCAAATTATTTTTATAATTTCTTTGATATATCAATAATGAATTTGATTGTTTTGGCATTAACCATGAATTCATGTTTCGGCAGTTTAACTCAGTGAAATATAAATGTATAGCATTGTACAACACTCTTTGATAGATCATCTATATAACATAACAGTATGTGACATATCAATTACATAATAAAAACTTCATGATATAACAAAACAGTATGTGACATATCAATTACAAAATAACAATTTTAATGATACAACATAACAGTATATAACTTATCAATTACATAATAAAAATATCATGATATAACAATGTCTGACAGATCAAACACACATCACACCCTGTGATATATCAACTAATCATTTTTTCATATTGTTATATAACATTTTGTGATAGATAAGCTACATAAGATAACAGTCCATGATAGATTTACTAGATCACATACTAAACAATGTCATAATTAAGCCAACTACGTAATATCATACTTTGTAATGGTATCAAAATAAAAGTATTTTAAAGTTTAAGTAAAGTTTAGCGAAGTATTCGGTAGATCAACTAAGACAACGACCATATTCTGCTCATTTAATTGAATAACCGGTGGTGAAAAAATAAAGACTATTTTTGTCGTTTTTAGGAAACTTCGCTCCCCCACCGGCCCCCGTGCAACCTCAAGGTGAGCCCCCACCGGTCACATTCACTGAGTAAGTATACTTACCACCCAGTGTGATTTTATAGCTAAGCGTAATGTGTTATTTGTTATAGATCTAGGTGGTAGATGGCATGTATGGTGTGTAACGTCGCTTTCATCAAAAACACAGCGGTGGTCTCATGGCAGAGCGTTCGTCTCGCATGCGAAAGGTCGTATGTTTGATCCCAGTCCGTTTTAACCTTAGACTTGATAAAATGGTATCAGAAGCTTCTTCGCTTGGCGCTCGAATTAAAAGGAAAGTTGTAGGTCTGGTGGGCCAAGTGTTAATCAATTTGACTGTGTGGATATCATGTGTCTGCGGCATCAAGTGTCGCATCGCTTAGTATACTGTCTCAAGTAGTCCTCCGCATGTTACTGGCAACATTTCCCCAAAAAATGGATATAACTGTGTTCGAACCCCAAAACTTGAGCAGTAATTGGTAAGTGATCTCGGGTCAGCGCCTTAGACCGCCGAGGACAATAACTGGTGTATGCATAACCACATATCAACCCTGGCTACGAAGTACGTTTAGAACATTCATCCAATTATCTAAATGTGTATTATGAATGTATCCATCACACATTTAAATCTTTAACGTCATTTTAAAAATTGGTATATATTTTTTTTATGTTTGAAGGAAGAGTATTCCGTATTTTATTTCTATTTCATATTTACAGTCTGGCCAAATTGGACGAGGAAGGATGTCGTCTAGCCATGGTGCAGCACGTGGCGGAGCATTGTTGCTATGGTAGCAAACCAGCCAAGAATATGCAAATTACAAAACATGAAGGAGTCACGGCGTTGCATGTAAGACCCTTTGATGTTGTTAAACTATAATTATTTGACGCATGTCTACAGCTTAATAAATTGTTATCAGTTTTAATTGTAAATTTCATTTTCAACACGTGAGCTGGGCACGATGAGCTCAGTCGCTTACGCGTCTGACTATCAATCCAGGGGTCGTGAGTTCGAATCCCCCGACCGGCAACAGTCTCCGTGATGATTGATATACGGCATTTGTCTCATTATCATTCGTCTAACACCATTGATTCAAGTGGGAAAGTTATCAGTTACTTGCGGATATAGGGTGTGCTCGAAGTTAATCCCAGGAAACAGTGGTTAGATTAACTGATCGTCTGTTAGCCTTCGATGGCATAAAATGATGCTAAATATTCTACCATTTATCACGTGACATGTTAAATATGATATCCAGTATTATTGCTGTAGAGGAACCCCTGTAACACAAATATAACACTGAGTACAATCACCGTCCTTCCGGATGTAATTGACACACTCTCTCACATTACGTGTTTGGACCAAGCTGGGCTCAGGCTACCGATGATCAGAACGGCGGGATGAATGATTTTGATACATTGATATCAATCGGCCACTGAAGACCCAAAGTATTGCCATAAAGGAAGACGTATTCCGAATAATTAGGACAGATCTCTCCTTTATATTGTCTTTTTTTCGTGGATCAGTTACAAAGTATCTATTAACTCTTTGCATTGAAAACTCTTGTGTCTACTTCAGATATCTTTAATGATTAAAAAGCAATTGAAGGATTTCAAAAACAAAATCTTCTTAATAAAATAACTCTAATATTCTAGAGAAAAAACAACATATTTACCCCCACCCACCCTCCAAAAAAACCCAAACAAGTTTCCCTTTTCTACTTTAAAAAACAGGTTTGACCCGAAAAACAGATGCTTTAAATTTTGTTTGACGTTTATTGTAACCGTAAAAAAATAACTAGCTGGGGTTAGTTTGACATTCATTTTATTTTTGGTATTTTGTTATGCAAGTACACGTATGTAACTCTTCAATGTCCCCATTATAGCGCGATTGGTCTCAAATGAGTTTTATTCAATTGCTATTCATATGGCCAACTCTTACATTCCTTTTATGTTTATATTTTAGTTAGAACTCGAGTCGTTTGGTGAAGGCAGGAAGACGAAGAGCAAACGCGAACCGTATAAAGGCGGTACTGTTGACGGCCCCGAGAATGGCCCGGCTCCAGCCGCTTGGGCCATCCCGGTACCCCCGGACAGTATGTTTAAAACTCATAAAATAAAGAAAGAGGTTCCCCACACCTCTGTGGTTAGGGTAAATACAACACTTGGTAAATAATCATCATCATCATCATCATCATCATCATCATCATCATCATCATCATCATTATCATCACCATCATCATCATCATCACCACCATCATCATCATCATCATCTCCATCATCATCATTATCATTATCATCCTCCTCATCATCATCATCACCATCATCATCATTAGCATCATCATTATCATTATCATGGGGAGACATCTTTGCTTTAGCAAATGTTTTGGTAGTGAAAGAAACTACATTTAAGAACAAGCGGTTTGTTTTTAGATGAAATAGAATTCATCTAAAAAAGAAACATCAAGAGGTCTTTAAAGATACTATCCGCTGAGACACAATATTTAATTCAAATAACTGCATATAATATACACTGAACATAAATAAGTTTGGTATTCATTTCATAAGAATAGGTTTACAATATAAATATATCAAACAAAATAACCTCGTTTATATTTTATGTTACCAAGGCAATCATTTGAAATTATGTTTTCATTTTTAAACAGTTATTGTCTCTTTATGTAAAAATAAGCGTTTAGTGAGATAAAATTAATAATTGTTTAAAATTTCCCTTACAAATTGGACTACTGCTACTGCTACTGCAAAAATTGTTTCCGAAGTTTTCACTAGGTATCCGAAATTCGTATATATAACCTCCCTTTACATGACAAAATGAGAACACATAATAGGAATCAGACTCGGTTTTATAGATATTTTAAAAATAAAAGTTCGTTTGCTTCCTTCCTCAAATTCAGTTTTAATTATCCGAAAATGACGACTTACAAGAACATCTAAGTACCAAAAGGGTTTTAAATGACTGTGTGGAGTTATGCATGTTTCTATTGCTTAACCTATTTTTTATCAAACGAATCTTGTAACTGGGATTTAGAAAAGGGCAATATAACTCTATAAATCTAGTTCCAACAATGTGTTATGTGTTCGTGAACTGTACGTAAATACACGATAATGGTTTCAATACACTTTATGATATATGGCATCTTATTTTAATGGTGTAGGAATACATTGGACGCAGATAGAGGATATGAAAGACCACAGACTTACTGGCATTATCCAGTCACTTTCTACCAATATGCTTAGTACTGATTCTACCAAGGAAGACTTCGCGCGTGATCTGTCTAAGTTGTAATAACTTGTTTCACAATCAAAATAAACTAGAGTTTATGCAAACAAACATTTTTTTCTCATTTAGAATAGTTGGAGCGAACCATGTCCAAGCACAGAACCTAAGCAGTAATGGAAAAAATAACCCGCAGTCACAAAATAGAAGATATAGTAACAATTATAAAAAAGTATACCTCTATGATTTATCTTTCAGCCGTGTGCAGAGTGTGATGCAAAGGGCTGGAACACGTGCTGGAAGTGTCATGGGCGTGGTAAAAATAAATGCTTCCTCTGTGCTGGGCGTGGTTTCACTTACATCACTAGAGATGGACAACGTCGGCGTCGGGATTGTGGAGCCTGCGTTAGAGGATATTCCAGGTTAGAATTGACACCAATATGACGTATCTTTGAGCCTATTGGGACGTCTTATTTGAAACAAAATGAAAGGGCCATTGCACTGTATTTTAAAAAAAATCATTGATTGTGTATTGTGTTAGCGGATGCATTCTTGCTGTGGAAAAAATACTTTAAAAACTGTCTTATGTAGATTTATTTAACGTGGAAATCTTACACTTTGCTTTATAAAGAACAAATCCCAATAGTGTAGTGTGACTTATACAGTATTTAGCATTCTCATTTTCTTATTTGAGAGATAGCCCAGAACCATCAAAACTATAACATTTTAAATAAAAATTGTAATTGAGATCATTTCATATCGTATAAAATACTCGATCTATCAATCATTTAAAACTCCAGTTTATAAATAGATGTATAATGGGCTAAACAAAACATTAAAAGTAACAAAGATAATAATTCTGAGCAATGAAAAAAATATTCAATTTAAAAAATTCCGGTATATTATTTAAGCCGACGTGTCGCTTTTACAGAAGGATCTACACTAGTTTGTAACTAGATATACCTTCTCTTTAAAAGTATGGAAATTATGAAAAAATACAAACATTATTCTGAATACTGTTCCACATACAGCCACGTTATGCAGGTGGAAAGCGTACAGTAATCTAAACACAGGAGTTCATATATACACGCATTGTTCATTTCCTTTGCAGATGTTGGACTTGTGGCGGAGATGGAAAAATCACGTGTAGAGAGTGTCAAGGTTACAGAAACCTCCGATGCTATATTCAGCTGATTGTCACCTTGTAAGTGAACTTTTGTTTTAAAGCATGTTTAATTTCTTATTTACACCTCATAATATGAACGTCATTGGACGATGGCATATCAACAAGGCATATCACTTCATCCAATATTCACGAAACTGAATTTTAGTATTGATGTCGGTACCGGGTACATGTAGCTCAGTGTATAGCGCGTCTAACTATCATTTCAGGGGTTGTGAGTTAGATTCCTCGCCCGGTCACAGTCTCCGTGACTGATTGATATACGACATCGCGTTGCATTATCGTCTCTCACCACTGATTCAAATGGAAAGTTATCAGTAACTTGCAGATATTGATGTTCTCGAGTACTGATTAACTCTCTCGGATCCAAGGAAAGAGTAATTAGTTACATGGCTGTCTGTAAGTTCTCGATGAAATGACAATGACGCTTAATTGTCAATCAATCATATTCAATTTTCATTAATCAAATTCAATTTCCAATATGTAGTCTATGTAGTCCAAGGCGCTGTTTTAAGATCATTAACCTCGAACTGCTGATGTTTTTATCCCAAATAAAAATCTGAATGTTTGAGACAGTTTGCAAGATGCTTGCAGATGGACGGTAATTCTACTCATGTCATGTCATGTCATGTCATACTGTAATGCTCCGTATATTGACAGTCTGTAATTTATCGGACATCTATTTAAAGCATTAACTTGTAATGCTATTTTAAATGTTTTGTTTTGTTTTACATTTCATGTCAAGTAATCATTTACCCAATATTGTATCTTTTAACAGCGTCATTGTTGACCTAGTTTCATGGCTAGATAAAATGTGTTATCCGTAAACACTTCTCTGTTATTGTTTGACCATGCTGTTATCCGCCATTTTGGATGTTGACAGTACTGCATGATGGGAATTGTTGTCATAGCGACTAGCAAGCATAGTAAACTTTAGAACTTCAGAATCCTTTTATATTTATTAAAAGTTAAAGTTTATAGCAGTGAAGATTGTTATTTAAATGTAAGAATCATATTGAATAGTTATTTGTTTATTGACTTGTAGTAAATTTTGATAGTACTTAATTCAATTAAGTGTTTTAATCTTGAAATTTAATCGATCAGTTACGCGCGGTTTGAGCGCACAATAAAGTTGGTGCGCTTGGTGCGCTAACTTTGGTTACGATCGTGCGCTGTTTGCACACAATGTAAATGGTGTGCTTTTTAACGTTAAAGTGCACGGTATAGTTGGTGCTCTCTCAAGTGCACATAGTTATTGGTGCGCCGCACCAATAGTTTCAGTGTGCGTATATAAGGAGTGCATACCTTTAGTAAAGGACTCCGATTTTCACTTTCTTAGGTACTCATTGCCATTTTTTGTTTTATACAGCAGGGTTCATTACTTATTTATTTATTTATTTATTTAATTCAGAAAGTAACTAAGTAACCATTTTAAAGTGAAGTTATATATTACACATTTTTAAGCAGTAATTTTGGTACTTTAAACATTTTTAAAGTAACAATAATTTAAATAATATTCAGACTCAGTCAAGTTGATAATTTATTGATTATTTGTATGAGACAACTGGACGCAATATAATTGAAAACTAATATATACATATATGTATCTGTATTGATCATTTCTACTTTGAAATTGTTTTAAATATTACAGCCTGTTAATTTACTCATGAAAATAAAAGAGTAACACTTAGATCATTGTTTTTATACTTTAACCTGCCTAGTTAGTACTTTTTTAAGTTCCATACTTTTAAGTTATTTATTCATGGAGTCAGTTTTATTTACATCCTGTCTGAGTTTTTACCTAATGGCATAGACCGAACCTTGTACAAAACACGTTACATGAGCACGTAACAATACCAATCACTTTCAAATGACGCTCCCCATTACCCTGCCCCCCCCCCCCTCCCCCCCCCCCCCCCCCCCCCCACACACACACACCAGAAAGTGTATTGTTTGGCGTTCATTATTAAGATTATCATTATCACTAAGACCGACCGAGCAACTCAGTATCAGCGATTGAAACTATAAAAACCAATATATTAGTATGAGATTGATTGATTGAATATTTAGCGTCAGTTTTATGCCATCGAGGACTAACAGACGATCAGTTAACCTAACCACTGTTTCCTGGGATTAACCAGTACTCGAGCACACTATTAGTATGATCAATGGGGTTAAAACCATTCAATGGAGTTAGTTCAACTAAAACGCTTTCTCACTGCAAAGAAATAAGTTAAGGTGGCTTATTTATGTCACAAAATAATCAGATAACTGTCTTTATGTTTATAACAACATTATAGTGAAATTGATTTTTTCAAGATATCTAATATGTTTAAAGTATGTTTTATAGCAAGTCGTGATAATACCTGCGTATGTCATCTGAACATATAAGGGTATAGCTAAAAAAATCGTACCGCGTTAATTGATACCCGTCGTAAAAGTTAAAAAATAAATAATTTTGTTTTTATTACATCTGTGAAAATTCTTTATATAATCATGATAGTTAGATATACATTTTTGCCTAAGCAAATGATGCTAAAAGTGGTACATTTTAAAACATTTAATTGGTTCAAAATGTAAATTCAATCAGTTTTTTGGTTGATTGTGTCGAGCATGTGGTCTAGTGGTAGAGCAGTTAACCCAAAAGCATTGTTGAAAGGCCGAAGGGTTGAACTCATGTCCTTTCACATGTTGTTACCTTGAGCAAGACACTTAATCCGCATGCCTTGTACTTGTCCTAACCAGGATGTTATCGAGCGTGACTTTTTTTAAATTGTAAGTAGTTGTAAGTAATTCACAATCGATACAAAATGAATAAGTTTAAAAAGAGTTTATTTGTTTTTGTTTGCTGCAGCACGAACCATAAGGATGACTACATTCTAGAAACAACCGATATGCCAGACGATCTGATCAGGGACGTGGGTGGAACACCCATATTTCAGGACGTAAAACCTTTGGTACGTGATCACGTTTCTTAAATTCTTAAAAATGACTGGTTATCTATCTGTTTTGTGATCAATATTAAAGAAAGCATATGCAGTTTTACTGGATCCAGTCAAAATCATGATCATCTAGCTGCTTTTCTTAGATTTTATTTTTTTTAAATGTTTAAGTATATACTTAAATGTGTTGGGTAAACAGGAGCCAATTTATAGTTTTGATTTTTAATAGTTACTGTATATAAAAGGTAACGATGAAAAAAAAAACAATAATAAAATATCTGTAGGAGCTGCTTTGGTTGTTTAGCAATCAGCATTGCTAAATGTCTTATTTTTTAGTTTGTAATATATTCAACTATTACAAATGATACGGAATATTTGATTAGACTGAAACATTTTGTAGGTGTGGCCTATCATATCGTACCCGGTTAAGGAGATTAACGACAACTCGGGCCGTTTACTCAACGAGCACAGAGGGAAATGGCCGAACGAAAGAATTATAAATCAGGTAACGGCACACGTTGGTCAAGTTAGCAGAATAGTCGACCGAGCTGGCACACGTTGGCCAAGTTAGCAGAATAGCAGATTTTGTCAGCAGAACAGCACAATGAAAAAAAACATTTCTCTTCTGCTATTTATTCCGCTAACTTGACCGAGTTTAATGGCACACAGGTATAGGCAAAGTAGTTTAACCTCATTTCATTAAATGGTTAATTTTCAAATAATTAACTGTATGAGAACATGCAAAACATATAATGTAAAAGGCAAACACGTTACATCGGATTGAAAGAAGCAATCTTACACACGTCACTTCCTGTAAATAACTTCATTGAACGAGACAAAAACATTAGTTGGAATAAGTCTTATCTGAGGTCCTCAATATTAACGAAGATGCGTGAAAGAGCACATAATGTTCACATTACGGTCCGGTATGCCATTATTCATTCAACTATTTTGCAATTGTGTAAGTCTAAGTTTGTCTCTCCTCATTTTCATTATTCAACAAAGTAAACAAAGTACAAAATATAGCGGAGCGCATTGTCCAGTGGTCGAACATCGGACCCAGGATCGAAGTGTCGTTGGTTCGATCCTCCGCCACGGCTATGTGTGGTGTACTCTAGGAAGACACTTTAACCGTATATGCTTGGTACTTGTTCTGCCAAAGAAGACTTCCAGCGTGATTTGTCGAAGTTGAAAGAAATTGTTTCACAATCGATTTAAAGTTTAAAACACAGCAAAATATTCTTTCCAGAGACAAACACTACGAGGTGTGCCCGTGACAGAAGTGGCTTACACGTGGGACGATGTCAAAACGCGGTTCTGGGTATATGGCAACGAGAGGAAGGTGTATGCGCCGGACTACCCTCACCAATGCTGCTGCGGCTGTTCCATCATATAACCAGAGACATAATACAGATACTCAAAGCCTGTTCTTCCGCTATAGTGGCTATTTTTGAAATAACGTACATCCCCGAGAAATCCCGAGAGGCACGTGATTCGATTATAGAGTCATCGTCGGCCATATTGAAAAAACAATACAAGGCAGATCGTCTTGATGTTTTTTTGAAAAATAGAGAGATTTTAAGTATTTTTATTAATTTTCTTTATTTTTATTTAGTGTATTAGATTGATTGTTAGTGTTTTTGAATCTTGATTCCCAAGAAAAAGTCATAAGTGCTTAAATTAACACATTCCCCACCCACTATTCTTTAACAGTTGTTCATTAAACTTACAAAAACATTTTTCCGCTGTTATGTTTTTTATTATTTTTTCATTATCATTATGTTTTTAGTATGTTGAACGAGTGCAGTAATTTTTATTTCGATATGGTTATTGGAAATGTCGACTTTTATGATTTGGAAAAAGACAATTTGCAGTTTGTTTGATAATAATTCACTGATAAATATATCGTTAATTGAAAAGCATGTTATAAATAAATATTATAAATAAGCTTGTGTAGGGAGCTTCGGAAAAATGAGTTTAAATTAAATTACCTTTTGCAGTATTTATTCCATGCTTTTTGTAAAATGAGCACGGAATCCAGATATTGTCTTTAGCTCTTTTGAACATGATGGACACACATAAAAAACACAGTTGTTTATCTTTTAAAGGTTCAGTCTTTGTCACAGCAATGTGCTGGCCATTATTTTCATAATCCGTATATTCTCCCAATAATAAGTTGACCAAATTTATATCACTATCGTCCCATGATAAGAAATCACTTGCCATTTTAAATTCACGACCTATTTGTAGTACATATGTAATATATTTTGTTTAAAAGCAGTTAATATGACTCCAAACTATAGGTATAACTTTTATTGGGCTAATGTAGTGACATCCCATGTATTGAGGATGGCAATTTTGTGTATTTGGTGATGTCATTTCACTCCACAGTTTTCATCTGACTTTCGGAATGCATGTTCAATACACAGAGTGTCTATGAATTGACACATGACACTGGTAAATTTGAAAATCTTACCGTAAACAGGGATGTTAATGAGTATTCAGTGACTAAATTGCATCATACATTGAACAGTGACAAAGACATGAAATTGAACTCTCTCATAGCTACAGAACATAAAAATACGCTCGTCGCCTCTGAATTATGTTAAATAATAAACACATGATATAAAAAAACACAGTAATTAAATCACCGAGTTGTCAGCAGTGTGAGGTCGGGGAAATAATAACAATAAAACAGTATCAAAACCCGTACATCAATATATTCTGTATATATACCATAACAATATAATTATAATTATAAGTAGAAAATTGCGGAAATTATGTCTCTGATATAACGAATGTGTTAATGAACATTAGAATCATCAGAGGCTGTTCCGTTATAAAGACGGATGTGTATATTGAACATTGAACTCGTCTGAGGCTGTTCCATCGTATAGACGGATGTGTTTATTAAACACTGAACACGTCTGAGGCTGTTCTATCATATAGAAGGATGTGTTTATTGAACATTAGAATCGTCTATCATAAAGATGAATGTTTTTATTCAACACTGATGTCGTCTGAGAATGTTCCATCATTATTGTGAAAATGTTTATAGATAATGATATAATTATTTTGACATAAACATAATGAGGCGAACGATTTATAAGATAAACTTCCACAATAATAGCGGTTATAAATAATAATTGTTTCTTCTTTTTTAAAAATGTATTCTCCTTATTTTAATGCTCATTTTATTATTTCAATGGCATCATTGTATATTTTGATCATTTTGACAGCACTGTCATGTTTGAATTTTGAATTAAAAAAAAAACGATGCTAGGAAATTGGGGTAAAAATACATGTTTTCGAAAGTCTACTTTCATTTTGTCAACAGCGTATACACTGAGCAGAAAAAATATATTATGTGACACATAACCCCTACTTTCCCCATCATATTTTAGTAGTGCAGAGGTTGGCAAACAGTAAAATGTAAGTTTCCCTTCTTTCACTTGGGTGACAAGCCTTCAAACTTTTATTATTTACTACAGAATAAAGAACAAAAAAACAAAGACGAGTTAACATCTTATTACACATGTCGCCATTTTCCGTTTTATTCGTCAATGTTTAAGCATAACCATGGCCAATGAGTGTGTTCAACTCAGGCCGAAATTTAGTATTTGGTCTACAAAATCAATGAATTTTACACGTCTACAGAGACAAAATCTAATATGAATTATTGAACAGAATATCTATAATATGTGATTTTATATATAAATGAGAAGTTGTACTGCTAAGATTGAAAACATACAGGCATATAGGCGAAGCCTCTTCAAATTATTATTACGAAATTTAACGCTTGGGCCATGGAAATGATTCTCACAACAGAAAAATGCTTCAGTTAATAAACATTAGTTTCCTCTATAATATTTTGATGAAATGCTGTATATACATTTATAATATGACAAGGTAGATTGTGAAAAACATTGATTGATTTTGAGGTAAATTGGGTCAAGGTCACCGTAACTTATAATAGAAAAAAAAAGTATTCGCTCAATAACTTAAATTTTCTTGAAGATAGTTTATTGAATCGTTGTGTATAGGTTCCAGACATGATGAGAGATCGTGGTCAGTGTTTTGAGGATATACATCCGATAGCCCTTTACGTCGATGCAACAACTTGATAATTTGATCTGACAGCAAAACGATAAGCTTTTTACAAAGAGTAAGTGTTTTTAAGCAAACGAAATTGCTTATTTGGAACAACTACAATCATTCACCGTCTGGAGGAACTACAGGTGTCTGCTACATAAAACAAATGCAGACTTCTGCTATCAGTTGCAGCTGTACGCTGTAATGAAAAAGCAACACGTTCGAATCTTGCATAATGGAACAGCGACAGCAGTTTGTAACCTAGATCAAGCACATTCAATAATGGTATGGTCACTTCGTACTCAAGTCAGATCGTAACCATGTCTGGTCAGATCGTACCAAAATTGATGGCCAGATCGTACCCAAATTGTTGGCATAAATAAGTGAATATTTGACTCTAAGTTCCGTTTTGATCAAAATAAACGCGTAACTGAATACATGAATTAAGAAAAATGTTCAGTTCGATTTCCATTCAATAATATTTCCAGAAATGCTTATACAATTAACACTGTATAAGAATTTATCATCCAAACTTAATACTTAATTAACACAATATTAAGCTCGGGTTAGTAAAATTGATTAGTGAGAAACTGGTTATGGAATAAGCAATGCATTGATAATGATGGTGAAGAAGAAGAAGAATATGTTATTAACTTAAACTGTTACAGTTTCTTGTTACAAAACATAAATATACAACAAATATTTACACATCTGTTAACAGAAAATAAATATCATACATTTATTTATGATTATAGTATTGGGATTTTTTTTTAAATGTATTATAATAGTATTGAAGATGAACCTCAAAATATGAGTTTATCAATATAAATGTGTAATAAAGTATATATCTTTTTTTATTGCATGTTTATAGTATAAGTAATGCTTCGTCTAATAGCAAAAGCTTCGACAATATATTTACTTGAGTTAATAAGTATATAAAACTTACGAATAAATTTGTTTCTTATGTCATTATATGAAGAACAAATTAGAATAAAGTGAAATTTGTCCTCTATATCGTTAGAAATACATATTTGACAAATACGTTCATGTCTCTCTACTCATGTTCTTGCATATCTGCCGGTTTCAATCCTTAAGCTATGCGATGATAACCGTAGCCTTGCAAACGCAATACGAAGACGCCTTGTACTAAATATATAAAGATAATTTGCATAACCAAAATGAAATTTAACTTCTTTATATAAAATCAATACTCTATTACTTTTAAGGTCAGCAGAAAATTCGTCAACCAAACACTGCCTGAACAAAGACAGAAATGCTCCCTGATTGTTGATATTTAACGGTCATTTCATATGTACATAAAACCATATGTGTTTAACAAATGTTTTAAATTTGTTATCCAATTCTTTAATCCCTTTTCGCTATCAGAAAGGTTGTGTTCGTAAACAGTCGTCAAAATGATATTGTCTGTGTTTATAAACTTAAGTCAATATCTCACAATCCTAACAACTCTACTAATATATAATGGGTATCTTGAAAGAAACTTAAGTTAATAAGCGAAAATCATAGAAATACATAAGGTGGCATAACTCATATAACATTACATATGTTAACCTGAAAAACAACCTCATGTAGGCTCCAATAACAAGCAATCGAGTGTACACACTGGTTAGAATAGCACAGTATTTGGTTCAATTGATTAAAACGCAATTTTCAGTAAATAAGGGATATTACTCGTGTAAAATAAGATATGTGAGGTTGAAATACCGTCCCTTGCAACCTTGTATACAAATTAAAAAATATAAGACCATATTGGTTCAAGTTTTTGAACGATCATAAGTTTCTCGAAAAATAGAGAAATAGGACAGACGTATGTAAAATAAATTGTGTAGTTAAAAATCACACCTGTAGCCAAAACAAATCGTCTTATTCCAAGAAACCCGAGAGCAGACAAATAAAATGGCAACCCTAACATACAATAGCCAGATGCACCATTCAGAACCATTGGCAATGGTATAAACACACCCACTGAAAGGTTAGCAGAGTAGCTGAATATTAACGAAATAAATATGTCACTCAACCAACGAGTTATTTTGGGACAATACCGATTTTCTACACCAGCTTACACTGATAAAGAAAACCCATTCCAAGTTTCACTTTACTTTTCTGTTTTGATGATTGTAAGATTTATCCATCAGTTCCAAAACTAAAGGCATTCAAACATGTGACGAGGGGTTGGCAAAATATCAAATCCGATTACTCCCAACTGGAAATGTTCTACAAATGATATAAACTGTATTTGACAACAACAATTTTGATTTAGGAGACAAACACTGCATACACACTGACGGGGTTCCAATAGGTTCGAGATTAGAAAAATAGTTTGCATGCAGCTATATGCAGAAATGGGACGCGCAACTGTTGAACTTTGGGATGCAGCTATAGTTCTATAAAAGATTTATTGATGATGACTTTGGGTTGTCAACAGGTGACATTGATAAATTAAAGCAATTTGCTATATTTGCAAATAACGTACATAGTACCATGAAAGTTAAACTTATATGGAGTTGTCAAAAATGAATTTCTAGGCACCCTTGTCCAGTTAAAAAATTATCACATTTATTCAGCACTGTACAAAAACATCAGCTAAACAACTATATCTACACAAAAATTCATGTCATCCGGCACATACTAAGAGGACGTAGGCGTATGGCCTAAGAATAAAAATTAAAAGATATGTGAAAGACAATCAGACTATAATAAAAATAGAGAAGACATGAAAGAACATCTAAATAGAGGATACAGCAGCAATGAAATTAAACACCTTTTCGAACGGATATATTGAATAGATAGACAGGGGTTGTTGTAAACAAAAAGAAAAATAAGTCAAAAGAAAATATAGTTTCGTTAGTACTGACTTATTCCAAAACAATATCGGTTATATGAGCATTCTAGGAAAACATCAAAGAGTACTCTATAGTGTAGAACGTATTGAATCCATCTTTCAAGGTCCCCCACTGTTAGCCTTAAGAAGGGATAAGAATATTAGTGATGTATTGGTACATCTGCTGCTACGTGTCTCTGCCATATTTGCTTACTAATACATGAAGGGGATGTAACGGGTACAGCAAACAGACACACGCACAAGACAGTTAGTTAGAAACACAAGCTATAGTGATACCACTCTGGTTTATGGATAAATCTGTAAGTATTGTGACAAAACAGTGTTGGTGTGACAGAGTGAATATTAAAAGAAAGAATAAGTGAACTTTTGCTTTATGACAATCAATCGCCATTTTGAAAGACATTTTGAAAAAGACTTGAAAGTTGTAGGGTTACAAAAATATAAAGTGAAGGTCGGTTTTACGGACACACAGTAGAGGAAAAATGGATAAGGAAACTCGCACGAGGATAAATGTAACATTTTAATTGAACTTCCTCTTTGTATTGTGCGGGAAATTACGCCATTTGACATTGTCCTTACATCATGTATGACGTCATATCATAACAAAACAAGTGCTGTTTAAATAAATGTAACATAGCTGTGATATAAGAATCTACAATGGTTTGAGGTTCGGATAGAAAATTCCGTTCAGAGGGACAACTTTTTTCGAGGGAACGAGGCTCTACCGAGTTGAGAAGTTCCCGCGAAAAACATTTATCCCAAGGGACTGAATTTTCTATATAATGTTAAACTATATCAACTTAGGGCACAAAACGAAAGACACAGCGCCACCACTACTTGATAGCTCCACCACTACATTGATAGCTCCATCACTTTTATAAATACATGCATATTTCTCTTTTAAGAAAGTTTTATTAATCCTCATGAGTTCCTGTGTAAGTATTATAATATTTGAATTATTTGAACCCGCGAGAATATTCGTACAGTGTGCCTAAATATCTAATTGTAGTTGAAATTCGGACATGTATAAAAATATGCACAAGTCCGAATCCGGAGAAAAGCTGACAACACAATTTACAAAATATTGAAACTAAATCGTGGCCAACCAGTAGTAAAAGTATTCGTATACGGTACTACATTGTCTGATTTTCGAAATGAGATCTATTAATAAGAATATAAGACAAAAAGTAAATCATACTCACGTGTGTACAAATAAAATACTCATTAGCTCCACCGCGGATGTGTCGATAGCTCATATCTTATCACCAATTGTTGGTGGTGGAGATGGCGTTTAGTAGCCGTGTAGGATGAGATAGAAATATCTTACCCCGGTAAAAATGCAGAAATCCTTATCCGGTGTGCAGGAAAATAACTTTTCATTTTTGATAAAGGCCTGGTGGCCAAAAATTAAATAATGCGTGATTTGTTAAAATTTATTATGACCCGATTAACAAACATTAACAAACATTGCTCTAAAGTCATAAATATGGATTCATGTAGAACTGCACCAGTAAAAAGTCGTGGTGAAGGATCAATCCACGAGCCTCTGATCATGTGTCCGGTGCTGTACCACTGGACCACGCGTTCCATATACAATCAAGCTTTATAACCCTGTACGACCATCTTTTATATCGAGGGCCTTTCATTTTACAACAACATTTAAATAACCTACGTTTTTATTGAAAATTGTTACATGCATACGAGTTAACCGAATCCAATACTTAGATATAACAATTAACTGTCTTTTCAATCTGTTTTTATTTGAAATATTCTGAATAAACCATTAGACGTTTCCTTTTATTATTTATTGCATATTTGGTTAAATTAAAATTATTACGGAAATATATGATACAGTCTATAGGCCTATGAAATTTTATCCTTTTCACACTGCAATATCATTTTGACTATGAAGGAGACCAATATGTTTCATATTGGTTAACACTTATATCAAATTCTATCCATATATTTGCATGGCATGCATCTTTATCAACAGCCTTAAAAACGTTAACCCAATGAGAACTCCGACCTCAACAGACACCGTTGTTTCGACTTTTCACCATCGTTGTTTCGAATTTTTACCATCATTGTTTCGACTTTTCACCATCGTAGTTTCGATTTTTCGCCACCGTTGTTTAAACTTTTCAACGTCGTTGTTTCGACTTTTCACCATCGTAGTTTTGACTTTTCACCATCGTTGTTTCAATTTTTAACCATCGTTGCTTCCACTTTTAACCATCATTGTTTCGTCTTTTCACCACCGTGGTTTGAATTTTTAACCGTCGTTGCTTCGACTTTTCATCATCGTTGTTTCGACTTTTCACCATCGTAGTTTAGATTTTAAACCACCGTTGTTTAAACTTTTCACCATCGTTGTTTCGACTTTTCACCACCGTTGTTTCGACTTTTCACCATCGTAGTGTTGATTTTTCGCCATCGTAGTTTCAACTTTTAACCACCGTTTTTTCGACTCTTAATCATCGTTGTTTCGACTTTTCACCACCGTTGTTTCGACTTTCAACCATCGTTGTTTCGACTTTTCACTACCGTTGTTTTCACCACCGTTGTTTCGACTTTTCAAAATCGTTGTTTCGACTTTCCACCACCGTTCGACTTTCAACCACCGTTGTTTCGACTTTTCACCATCGTAGTTTCGATTTTTCACCACCGTTGTTTAAACTTTTCAACGTCGTTGTTTCGACTTTTCACCACCGTTGTTTCGACTTTTCAACATCGTAGTTTTGACTTTTCACCATCTTAGTTTCAACTTTTAATCACCGTTGCTTCGACTGTTAATCATCGTTGTTTCGACTTTTCACCACCGTTGTTTTGACTTTTAACCATCGTTGTTTCGACTTTTCACCACCGTTGTTTTCACCACCGTTGTTTCGACTTTTCAAAATCGATGTTTCAACTTTCCACCACTGTTCGACTTTTCACCATCGTTGTTTCGACTTTCCACTACGGTTGTTTTGACTTTTAACCATCGTTGTTTCGACTTTTCACCACAGTTGTTTCGACTTTTCACCATCATATTTTTTACTTTTCATCATCGTAGTTTCGACTGTTCACTATCGTGGTTTCGACTTTTCACCATCGCAGTTTCGACTTTTCACCATCGTTGTTTCGACTTTTCATATCGTTGTTTCGGCTTTTCACCAGAGTTGTTTCGACTTTCCATATCATTGTTTCGACTTTTCACCATAGTTGTTTTGACTTTTCACCATCTTTTTTTTTTTACTTTTCAAAACCGTTGTTTCGACTTTTCACCATCGTTGTTTCTACTTTTCACTATAGTTGTTTCGATTTTTCGCCATCGCAGTTTCGACTTTCTCCATCGTTGTTTCGACTGTTCACCATCGTAGTTTCGACTTTTCACCATATCGTTGTTTCGACTTTTTGCCATAGTTTTTCAATTTTTCATATTGTCTCAGAGTATAAGAACGCATACTAATCCAGCATGCATGCAGATAGTTAATTCCTTTTTATAAAGATGCATACCTTTGGTAACTAGTTGAAATGCATCCTGGTTCGTGCATTTGTGGTCATCTATGACAAAAATATAAATTCTTTATTTTCATTTCATCAGTTCTTATAGGTAGACCAACGGATAAAATCAGCAGAACACCATATGCACTCAAGCACAAAATAAAAGGGCGAGATGTTGCTCTTTGCGTTTTACAAATATGTCAATTACAACTCCCTCGTGATCGTCCTTTCTCCGTATACACACGCGTAAGAGTTTTTCAATTATGGCGCCCTTGGGGGGGGGGGGGGGGGTAATTTTATTACGATGCATAATTCAATCTCATGCAAGGTCTAGCCATCAGCAAGCCTGTGTACCGGCATTTTGAAAGAAAAATTCCGGTAACACATCAGAGTTATTACGCCAATGTTGAATAAAACATAGTTTTACAATAGAATGGGGGCATAACTCGGGAGAGCCTGAACTAAATATCATGTTAAGTTCAATGCTAAGTAATACTGTGTATAAATTTAAAAATAATCGGGAATAGGGATGCAAGTCATGTATTATTGAATTTTATATTTGTACTGTTGATTTCATATATGTATATGTGTGTGTGTGGTTAACTATGTATGTATTGTTGTTTTTTATTTATACGTTCAAAATGTTATAATGCATGTTGTTGATTCTTTACTTATGTGTTATTTCTTCGAGGGTAAATTACGTCACGGTACCGCAATCAAATCAATCAACGATTTTTATCAACGTATTTAATGTGGTGTCATCACCTCGTTTCGTAATCAGTTTTGTCATATCCCATTATTGGGTAAATGACGTCACGGTACCTAAATCAAATCAATCAACTTTTTTTAACGTATTAAATGTGGAGTCATTACCTTGTTTCGTAATACGTTAGGTCATATATCATACATATTGTTGATTTTCCTTTTATGTATTGTTAATTCTTTTCTAAATGTGTAATCCTCATTTAGAGGAAAATTAACAACATATAAAAGGAAAATCAACAACATGTATATGGGAATCATGAACAAATAATCGCAGATGAACAACATGTTATGAAAAGTATATATAGCTATATAACAATACAATTTAGTATCATTTCGCCTGTCGTAGTTTTCCACTCCAAATAACTTTTGTTGACATGGGAGGGTGCCACAAACATATGAATCGATTTTTAATTTCAAACGAACATTGTAATATAGGGATTAATCTTAATACATAAATCGTTTTAAGTTATTAATACTTGCATTGAGAAAATGTATGTAGATTAATGCTATACGAAAACTGATCACCGTTATAAAATCACATTAAGTGTTGTTAAGTCAGTCATATTGGATATTCAAAATGGCGCACCCAGGTAAGAGTGTTTAATAAAGTTAATTATTTTTGCAAATAAATGAAAAAATAGATTTAGCTGAAAAACGAAAATGGCGTTTCTTTGGCAAAATGGTCTTAATCTTAGTTGAAATGTTAGTTAAAACAGCTTCAAAACATACAGTTTAATTCCAATTTTTAATACTGTCAAAAGAAGATACATTTTTTTTCCTTCCAGTGAATATCTTTTGTATTTAAATGCAAGTATTAATTATACTGCTATATTATATTTATTATAGTATATGTTGTGCTTAAGGACGGTGGTATACATATTGAATGATAAGATTGATTGATTGATTGAATATTTAGCGTCATATATATATATATATATATATATATATATAGAATTGAATAGTATAAACAATGATTTTTCCCATTTTAGGTGGATTCAATCCTGGCATGGCCCCTCAACGTAAGCATATCTCTTTTAGATTATTCAAAGCAATGTTCAGCTGTTGTTTTTATTAGATATATATCATTTTGACGAACAGGAAAATAAAATAAATTGTTTACTGTATCAGTCTTACTGATAAAAAATGTGATAATTGAGATAATATCTGATTACAAAAAATGATTTTATCAACTGACTTTTTAATTATTCAAATAAATTATATGATTAGGCGTTTGAGTATATCCGGGTTTTCAGTATTTCAAAATTGGCTCAAACATTTTTTCCTAATATATCATTCCTATATATACTCACTGATACCGAATTGACAAAAGGATATATATATTCAAACAGGCCAAAATGATATATTGAAAATGGGTTCCTAACTTGGGCTGCGCGCCTATGCTAGACTAAATAGATTTCCTGCTTAAAATTGCAACATATTTTGTGACGTTAAATGTATCACGTGATCTCATTTTTTTATTTCAATTTGATTCGTCATGCAGGTTTGCACGACGCTGTAAAACTTGCCTGATCTTAGAAAGAGTCTGAATGACAAAGTGAAGGTCGTCAAGCAGTAATAAATTGCTGTCTTTTTTTAGAATGGAGATTCCGTTTCAAGTTTACCACTCAGCTTGAAATATTGATTATATCAAGTTTTGGTGGATTTGATATACCAAACCATTCGGATTTTATTTATTTATAATAATGAGATGTGTATGTCCATTTTAAATAGATATATAATTATATATTTTTTAAGGCAATTTTAACCCTTTTCCTGATTTACTCAAGATCACATGTAGATGTAAAAGTATATGTTATGCTTTTGTTTCCATAATTCTGATTAATTGATATAATATGATAAGTTGTATTGTGCATGACATAGATACAAATAGTGCTGTAGTAAACCGTGTACGTTGTTTAAATTGTGTCTATTAAAATGGCTAATTTACCAAAATCACATATCAGTTAGAAAAAGGTGTGATAAACAAATAATTTGATCATAATGTTTTTTTTTCTTCATATGATTCAATGATATACATCTTTAAAAGTGAGATTAAACTAGAAAATGTGCATGTAAAGACATAGTTTTTATTTTATTTGCTCATATTGGACCTAGTGATTATTTTCTGTAAAATAATAAAATGTAAATGTATTTGATCGTATATTTATTATGTTATATATCATTATATATTATTTATTTAGTTTAATTAATAATTAGTTTTCTTTTTACGTAGAATGGAGGCCAGGAATGGGTCCTGCGCCACAGTTCGACCCGAATTCTGCACCTCGTGGTATGGGAACGGGTCCGCCACCCCGGAACCCGAAAAATGATCCAGCTTATCCACCAATCCCTGGGTATGAAGGAACTGGATTCGGACAGCCAAGTATGTATTATACAGTACTTAATTCTCTTTTAAATGTTGTGATAAATATTTATTTTATTAGAAAGGTTAACACTTGATGTTAACACTTAATGTTACGACGAAAAAACCTTATTAAACTTAGATAATTTTGGGATGTGATTATTCGAAATTTGTCTTTAAAACAATATAACCATTATAAAACGTATGTCTTTCATTCATTTAGTAACGTATATTACCAGGGTTATCGGCAAGCCCACGGGATTACCTGGCGGAGGGACTAAAAACCTTAGAATTACACACACAAACCGTGTAACTATTTGTGCCTGGTCAATAAACTGTATATCTTTTATATAGATCGTCGGAAAAATCAGGAATGTCCCATTTTAATACCATTGAAATATACTTAGATACGCCAACATGTTTGTATATATTTTTTATACAAAACACAATTTTAAGGAAAGAAAAACATGAAGGGGGGTGGGGGGGGGGGGGGGCGGGAAGAAAGAGCAATGACAACAATTGAAATAGGGCAAAGTATTAAGGCAACTCATAATTGATAATGATACCAAAGTTAAAATGGGGCATAGTATTAAGGAAACTCCTAACTGGTAATAGTATCAAATTCAAAAAGGAACTGATTATTTATTTTTTATTTTAATGCAAAACGACATTTAAGAAAAAGGGTGGATGGGTTTAATGTGTGGGGTAGGGCAAGTACCGAAGTTGAAATGGGACAGAATTATTGATAATTTTAACAGAACAGAATCTAAAAAGATAAATAATTTGGAGGAGGGGAGGGACGCTCGAGCAAATAACCAGTGTTAGACGATTGGGCTCGTCGAGTTCTGACAAGTTGTAAAGAAATGAATCATTGGGGTCGGAGCAGTTTTTTTTAATTTTCTTTTGCGATCTATGCCACAATATATGAAGATTGATATAAATGCCCTATAACAGTTTTGGCTCCAGAGTGAATAAGATATTGAACCCACAATAGTTTTATGTATTATAATAACAACAAATATTCATAACTGAAAGTATTGTAGTGTAGTTATAAATTTTAACGTAGAGGTATAAGCCAAAATGCTCCTTTATACACATGTATTTGGCATTGAACTTGAACAGGGCAGCCATTTTATTATACACAATGCTACAAAGTCTAAGCATACACCCTTTAACTAAGTTGAATTAACATAACAGCATACACAGTAAATCACAACTTACAGACCAGCACTTTAACACAAAGTTTAATGGCAAATGTGATATTTTCGCGCTGCAATATGACCTTGATTTGTATGTTAGGAGACCGATAGGTGACGTACTGCCTCGGAGTATAAGCATGCACACTTATGGCAAGTAACATCTCTATAACTGTAAGCAATACACATTGACGAACAACTTGTCCCAAATCCTTATTGCAGAGTTTTGAAATATGCCATTGATTTTGAAGGTAGGAGCCCCGCTATGTTACATACCGCCTCTAAGTATAAGCATGCCAAGTTACATCCTCCTAACTGTAATCAATGCACATTTATGAATTTATGAACTTATCTCAAAACTTTTATGCAGAGTTTAAAGGCAAATGTGACCTTTTGCCACTAATATATAACCTTCACTTTGAAATTAGATATATTCACAATATATCTATGTAGAGTTTTAACGGAACTGGGTCTAAGTGTTTTAAATGGCATTTAGATTAACTATCTGTTAATCTTGATGAGATTATACGCTTCTGAAGTAATTTGCTGGAAAGTTATGAAAATGTATCATTATGTAACTAAAATGCATGTTATTCAGTCAAAAACAAAAACAGTTAAAACCAAAACCAAATTTACCGTGTCTAATGTCCAACTTCTACTGCATGTTTCAGAGATGTTTATGCCGCCACCGATGCCTCCACCACAGGGTGACCCACCACCGATGACGTTCACTGAGTAAGAAAGTATATGTATTATATAATGAATTTCTATTTTTGATATCGCCAGCCAGTGTTAAGAATAAATTTTTTTTGACGATGATATATTATATATGATAACATTAAATTTAGAATGTTTGATGCAAACAATCATTTAGATTATACTATTGAATTTAGAATTACAACCGAATAAACTTAAAAAAAGAATATATAAATATATAACCATCAAAATAAAATCAAGGATAATTCAATAAAAAGTATATTTCCACCAGGCTACAGTCATCAACCCACTCTAACTAAAATCATGCATTAATGTATTACAACTATAAGTCTGTATAACGTCTCACCATGGAGCTGTGACCTTTTTTTAGTGCCTGTAATATGATTCTGGCGCTAATAAAAAATTATGTAATTTAGCATGGAATATTTTCGAAATGGTTTAAATAGAGGTTGTGATATATGGCTGCAGATAAGTAGAGCAAAATCTTGAATAGCATACACTATAATAAGACATTACTGATGTTGAAAATGTGACATTTATTGGGTTTCAACAGATGCTCATGTATTTTAGAGCATGTGTGGCGATAAGGCTATTATAGCATGTACTACAATAAGATATCAGTTGGTGGCGATAAGGCTATTATAGCATGTACTACAATAAGATAGCAGTGGTGTTTATATTTATGGCGATAAGGCTATTATAGCATGTACTACAATAACATAGCAGTCGTGTTTATATTTGTGGCGATAAGGTTATTATAGCATGTACTACAATAATATATCAGTGGGTGGCGATAATGCTATTATAGCATGTATTACAATAAGATAGCAGTGGTGTTTATATTTATGGCGATAAGGCTATTATAGCATGTACTACAATAAGATAGCAGTGGTGTTTATATTTATGGCGATAAGGCTATTATAGCATGTACTACAATAACATAGCAGTCGTGTTTATATTTGTGGCGATAAGGTTATTATAGCATGTACTACAATAAGATAGCAGTGGTGTTTATATTTGTGGCGATAAGGCTATTATAGCATGTATTACAATAATATAGCAGTAGTGTTTATATATGTGGCGATAAGGTTATTATAGCATGTACTACAATAAGATACCAGTGGTGTTTATATTTTGGTGATAAGGCTATTATAGCATTTACTACAATAAGATGTCAGTGGTGTTTATATTTGTGGCGATAAGGCTATTATAGCATGTACTACAATAAGATATCAGTGGTGTTTATATTTGTGGCGATAAGGCTATTATAGCATGTACTACAATAACATAGCAGTGGTGTTTATATTTGTGGCGATAAGGCTATTATAGCATGTATTACAATAATATATCAGTGGGTGGCGATAATGCTATTATAGCATGTACTACAATAAGATAGCAGTGGTGTTTATATTTGTGGCGATAAGGCTATTATAGCATGTATTACAATAATATAGCAGTAGTGTTTATATATGTGGCGATAAGGTTATTATAGCATGTACTACAATAAGATACCAGTGGTGTTTATATTTTGGTGATAAGGCTATTATAGCATTTACTACAATAAGATGTCAGTGGTGTTTATATTTGTGGCGATAATGCTATTATAGCATGTACTACAATAAGATAGCAGTGGTGTTTATATTTGTGGCGATAAGGCTATTATAGCATGTATTACAATAATATAGCAGTAGTGTTTATATATGTGGCGATAAGGTTATTATAGCATGTACTACAATAAGATACCAGTGGTGTTTATATTTTGGTGATAAGGCTATTATAGCATTTACTACAATAAGATACCAGTGGTGTTTATATTTGTGGCGATAAGGTTATTATAGCATTTACTACAATAAGATATCAGTGGTGTTTATATTTGTGGCGATAAGGCTACTATAGCATGTACTACAATAAGATATCAGTGGTGTTTATATTTGTGGCGATAAGGCTACTATAGCATGTACTACAATAAGATATCAGTGGTGTTTATATTTGTGGCGATAAGGCTATTATAGCATGTACTACAATAAGATATCAGTGGTGTTTATATTTGTGGCGATAAGGCTATTATAGCATGTACTACAATAACATAGCAGTGGTGTTTATTTGTTTGTAATTCACGCACATATTGAAGAGCATTTGAAAAAAATCAGAGGTCTTACTGCACGGCCATTAAAAACGCACTGGTCAACATATCAGTTATTTTGCATTTTTTATGAACGATACTATCCCGTTATTAAAAAAATACAACTTTGATTCTGTGGTGTAAATTCTAGGCCTTATTAGATATAGACCACAGAGCAAAATACAACATTGAGGTCTCACTACACAGTTCTATATAAAATAAAGCCTAGGATTTCCAAGAAACTGAAACTTTTTTACATAGAATATTTATTATACAAATATTGTTTTTCCATAACAGGAATGTATCCGCACAAAAAATGCTTAATAAATGGTAGTCCTCAAATGTTCACAAATACATGCATCTGTTAAAATCCTATAAAAGTGATGTCGTTTTGCAGTTTATGCTATGCTTGCTTTTGCAGTAAGAATTCGCAGCCTCAATGAACCATGAAATATTTCAAACCAAATTATGTAGCATAGTTTACTGTTGCTTGTAACCAAGGTGATGTATGTAATCTTGAAATTTGAGACAAACCTAAAATGTATATCAGAATAAACAATTACAGCACAAGCTAGACTTTTAAGTAGAAATTCTAGCATTGTCAAAAACATTCACACGTTGAATCTGAATATAAATATAACGAAATGCTTAATGAATAAATTCGCGTGGTTAAAAAGAAATCAGTTCAATTTCCTACAGAAAAGAAATCAAAAGCATTTTCAAAGCAATTTCCAATTTCTTCATTTCTCTTGCATGGATACCAGTAAAAGAAGCGAGGAAGGAGTATATTATTTTATTACCAATTCTAATCGTGATTTCAAACGCTTTTCAACGCTTTAACTAAATCGCTATGAATTCATATCTGAATAACAACGTTGCTTATGAAACAATTATAAAGATATTACAATTAAAATACTTACAAGTTGTAATACATTGTTGCTACACATTTAGATTTCAATTCCAGCATGGCTAAACTTGACGAAGATGGTTGTAGGTCGGCTATCATCCAGCATGTGAACGAACACTGTTGCTATGGTAGCAAACCAGCCAAAGAGATGAACATTACAAAATGGGAAGGTATCACGGCATTGCATGTAAGAATGGTTTTAGATGATCTGAATGTTAATTTAGTTTATACAAAATTATTTTAGCCAGATTGCAAAAAAAGCTCAGCGCTAAAATGAACCACTCTCGAATCTTAGTCCTTGGTAGACCATGTAAAGGTGGCTTTTAAATAACCTAAATGTTAATTTAGTTTATACAAAATTATTAAAGCAGGATTACGAAAAAAAAATCAGAGCTAAAATTCACCACTCTCGAATCATATTCCTGTGTAGACTCAGTACTGAATGTTGATAGTTTTAGAGGCATCAGATCGAACAGGGGATCGAACCCACAACTTAGGGCGTGAGCAGTCAACACTTTATCCACTACACTACCGCCCCGATTTGAACACCTATGCGTTTTACAACTATGCTTAGTATTTTGAAATTGATACAGTATACGCTGGATACGTTTGGAGAGAGTAGAAAAACCAAAAACAAGCGACAACCGTACAGAGGTGGCCCTGTTGACGGGCCTGAAAACGGGTTACCGCCGCCGCCCTGGTCGATGCAGTGCCCGCCAAACACCATGTTCAAAAGCCATGTCATCAAGAAAGAAGTGCCACATACTTCAGTGATCCAGGTAAAATGTTTAGCATATTTTTATTTCTTCAGATATATATCCATTTGTACTGGTCATCCAAGGACTTGAATGAACTCCTGTAAATATTTAAATAAAACAACTAAAATAAAACTACTACAAAATAATTAATCTTATGCCACGTTTAGTTATAAATACTTATACAATACCCATTGCAAGTACAAATCATCGCCAACTAAAATATTAGAAACTCAGTTTTATTGTTGACCAGTATACCTATGACCGTATTCATCCAAATAGAGGAAACATATATTCTTACTTATACTTTTTTAAAAGGAATAGTTACTAAATAAATTGCGGTGTACATAAATATCAGTCTAACGTCATTTTCTGTTGTTCAAATATGAATACCGAAGTTAATAACGAACTGGTGCCCGTATCAAACAATTATGTTTTTAAGCAATAGAAGGTCGAAATTATTCAAATTATATTGTTTAATAGTTTATAAATAGTTTACAAATTGTCAAAATAGAAATACAGGACAAATTTAAAAGCAACATT
This sequence comes from Panopea generosa, assembly GCA_029582155.1. Classification (NCBI taxonomy): domain Eukaryota; kingdom Metazoa; phylum Mollusca; class Bivalvia; order Adapedonta; family Hiatellidae; genus Panopea; species Panopea generosa. The sequence goes on along the minus strand of CM055903.1, from coordinate 65,886,994 downwards.
TACAACGCGTTTGTAATTGATATACAATAAAATATGAATGCTACAATAGCATTCAAAAGACACAAAAATCATAAATGCACACATGCAAACAGTACATGTATGTTTGTCACATGGAGTGTTTGGTGACATTAAATATCCTTATAAATATATTGAAATTTTTTCCTGAATAAACCGATCATTAGAAAGGACTGTTCCATCTCAAACTAGATCTCTATTTGACTTTTGATAGAATAACTTCCTCGCTGCAGTCATGAAGTTAGATCTCCGGAACCAACCGTATTAGATGATCGTAAATTGAAACCATTTGTATATTTAATATTTCCTGCCTCGGATAACTTGAAAGTAGCCATATTACGGATATTTAACCAGACACGAACGTACAAGTCTTACTCTTTCCCATTCAGGTGTCTCCTACCAGAACACGCAGCACATAGACATATCCAATATATCATGATTCTAGTCAAACTTCAGTAAACAAATATAAAACAGTTTCAGTTATAAAAGTTACACATGTTAGTTTGTAATTTATTTTATTTTACTGTTTTTTAAATATTGATTGTATCAGCAAAAGCCTTTCTACACTTAGTTAATACTTCAATGTGCTCTAGCTTTTACGCGGTGGTGCATATCGAATTTTGTTAAAAAACAAATAAAATGAAAAAAATATAACCACTTAGAAAGATTTGTGTTAAAATAGGGAACAAATATTAAAGACAGGTGTTTGCGTTACAATCCTTTAAAAGCTGATGTGTTGTATAAAATAAACTATTGTAAAGTATTCCTAATAAATATACTAGAACTAGGTTATAATGTGAATGTGTTTGTGTAACTATTAAACGTGTAAAGACTGTAACCAGAGAGGATAAAACACCTGCTGGAGGTATAAACAAATAAATGTTATGTTTGTTTATATGTTTTATGAAACTAGCCATATATAGACTGTAACCAGTGAGGATATAACACCTGCTGGAGGTATAAACAGATAAATGTTATGTTTGTTTATATTATTTATGAAACTAGCCGTGCAAAGAATGTGACCAGCGAGGATGGAACACCTGCTGGAGGTGTCATGGACGCGGCAAGAACGAGTGCCATACATGTAACGGACACGGATGGAGAGACGTCCAAGACGCACAAGGACATAACCATCGGCAGCCATGCTTCTCGTGTCACGGTTCCGGCTGGACTAGGTTAGTTGAACTTATTAATTCATAATCTTATGCATGCTTCTTCATTTACACCCTTCTGAAAACGTTTACATTCAAAACAACCAAACATGACGTTCTATCATTATTTTGAAACACAATTTATCAATTTGCGAGGTAAAATTCTGAAAACAATTTAAATAAGCTATGTATATCGCCTTTCTTTTTTCACCCCGACGCCAAATCTTTTTTTAACTTGATTTTGTGACGTCCATTTCTTAACTTATCGATCTACTCCGACATATACTTTACTTATCGATCTACTCCGAAATGACCTTTACTTATCGATCTACTCCGACATATACTTTACTTATCGATCTACTCCGAAATGACCTTTACTTATTGATCTACTCCGACACATACTTTACTTATCGATCTACTCCGAAATGACCTTTACTTATCGATCTACTCCGACATATACTTTTACTTATCGATCTACTCCGACATATACTTTTACTTATCGATCTACTCCGGCATATACTTTACTTATCGATCTACTCCGACATATACTTTACTTATCGATCTACTCCGACATATACTTTTACTTATCGATCTACTCCGACATATACTTTTACTTATCGATCTACTCCGGCATATACTTTACTTATCGATCTACTCCGACATATACTTTACTTATCGATCTACTCCGACATATACTTTTACTTATCGATCTACTCAGACATATACTTTTACTTATCGATCTACTCCGGCATATACTTTTACTTATCGATCTACTCCGACATATACTTTACTTATCGATCTACTCCGAAATGACCTTTACTTATCGATCTACTTCGAAATGACCTTTACTTATCGATCTACTCCGACATATACTTTACTTATCGATCTACTCCGAAATGACCTTTACTTATCGATCTACTCCGACATATACTTTTACTTATCGATCTACTCCGGCATATACTTTACTTATCGATCTACTCCGACATATACTTTACTTATCGATCTACTCCGACATATACTTTTACTTATCGATCTACTCCGACATATACTTTTACTTATCGATCTACTCCGGCATATAATTTTACTTATCGATCTACTCCGACATATACTTTTACTTATCGATCTACTCCGACATATACTTTACTTATCGATCTACTCCGACATATACTTTTACTTATCGATCTACTCCGACATATACTTTTACTTATCGATCTACTCCGACATATACTTTTACTTATCGATCTACTCCGACATATACTTTTACTTATCGATCTACTCCGGCATATACTTTACTTATCGATCTACTCCGACATATACTTTACTTATCGATCTACTCCGGCATATACTTTACTTATCGATCTACTCCGACATATACTTTACTTATCGATCTACTCCGAAATGACCTTTACTTATCGATCTACTCCGACATATACTTTACTTATCGATCTACTCCGAAATGACCTTTACTTATCGATCTACTCCGACATATACTTTTACTTATCGATCTACTCCGGCATATACTTTACTTATCGATCTACTCCGAAATGACCTTTACTTATCGATCTACTCCGACATATACTTTACTTATCGATCTACTCCGAAATGACCTTTACTTATCGATCTACTCCGACATATACTTTTACTTATCGATCTACTCCGGCATATACTTTACTTATCGATCTACTCCGAAATGACCTTTACTTATCGATCTACTCCGACATATACTTTTACTTATCGATCTACTCCGACATATACTTTACTTATCGATCTACTCCGGCATATACTTTACTTATCGATCTACTCCGACATATACTTTACTTATCGATCTACTCCGAAATGACCTTTACTTATCGATCTACTCCGACATATACTTTACTTATCGATCTACTCCGAAATGACCTTTACTTATCGATCTACTCCAACATATACTTTACTTATCGATCTACTCCGACATATACTTTTACTTATCGATCTACTCCGGCATATACTTTACTTATCGATCTACTCCGAAATGACCTTTACTTATCGATCTACTCCGACATATACCTTTACTTATCGATCTACTCCGACATATACTTTTACTTATCGATCTACTCCGACATATACTTTACTTATCGATCTACTCCGGCATATACTTTACTTATCGATCTACTCCGACATATACTTTACTTATCGATCTACTCCGAAATGACCTTTACTTATCGATCTACTCCGACATATACTTTACTTATCGATCTACTCCGAAATGACCTTTACTTATCGATCTACTCCAACATATACTTTACTTATCGATCTACTCCGACATATACTTTTACTTATCGATCTACTCCGGCATATACTTTACTTATCGATCTACTCCGAAATGACCTTTACTTATCGATCTACTCCGACATATACCTTTACTTATCGATCTACTCCGACATATACTTTTACTTATCGATCTACTCCGACATATACTTTACTTATCGATCTACTCCGAAATGACCTTTACTTATCGATCTACTCCGACATATACTTTTACTTATCGATCTACTCCGGCATATACTTTACTTATCGATCTACTCCGAAATGACCTTCACTTATCGATCTACTCCGACATATACTTTTACTTATCGATCTACTCCGACATATACTTTTACTTATCGATCTACTCCGACATATACTTTACTTATCGATCTACTCCGGCATATACTTTACTTATCGATCTACTCCGAAATGACCTTTACTTATCGATCTACTCCGACATATACTTTTACTTATCGATCTACTCCGAAATGACCTTTACTTATCGATCTGCTCCGACATATACCTTTACTTATCGATCTACTCCGACATATACTTTTACTTATCGATCTACTCCGACATATACTTTACTTATCGATCTACTCCGAAATGACCTTTACTTATCGATCTACTCCGACATATACTTTTACTTATCGATCTACTCCGGCATATACTTTACTTATCGATCTACTCCGAAATGACCTTTACTTATCGATCTACTCCGACATATACTTTTACTTATCGATCTACTCCGAAATGACCTTTACTTATCGATCTACTCCGACATATACTTTTACTTATCGATCTACTCCGACATATACTTTACTTATCGATCTACTCCGAAATGACCTTTACTTATCGATCTACTCCGACATATACTTTTACTTATCGATCTACTCCGGGATATACTTTACTTATCGATCTACTCCGAAATGACCTTTACTTATCGATCTACTCCGACATATACTTTTACTGATCGATCTACTCCGAAATGACCTTTACTTATCGATCTACTCCGACATATACTTTTACTTATCGATCTACTCCGAAATGACCTTTACTTATCGATCTACTCCGAAATGACCTTTACTTATCGATCTACTCCGACATATACTTTTACTTATCGATCTACTCCGGCATATACTTTACTTATCGATCTACTCCGACATATACTTTACTTATCGATCTACTCCGACATATACTTTTACTTATCGATCTACTCCGACATATACTTTTACTTATCGATCTACTCCGACATATACTTTACTTATCGATCTACCCTGACGTATACTTTACTTATCGATCTACTCCGACATATACTTTACTTATCGATCTACCCTGACATATACTTTACTTATCGATCTACTCCGACATATACTTTACTTATCGATCTACCCTGACATTACTACTTATCGATCTACTCCGACATTTACTTTACGCCAGTTTTTTAATACTGAATATAATTATCCGATATCTGCTATCAATATTATCGGTTCATATACACGCATGCTTTATAATCAATACATTTGTTAAATTGGTGTTTTAAAGTGATGAATTGTTGGAATAAACTTAAAATCAAGGTAAAAAGTTTTGTCTTGAATCAGCATTAATGTCATATGTTTATACTTGTGTTTTCAAAGGCAGGTGTTAAGTGCAGTCATTCTCAGAGGGAATAAGTAACTCAAATTACAAAAATATATTTTGGATTTGTATCAAACATAGTAAATATGTAAATATAAATGCTTCCTTAATGGATACATGTAAGTTTCAAATCAAAATATTCATTTGTTCACGCATTATATCAATCTTATGGAGATATCCATCTACAAGTATATATATATATCAATCATAGAGATATCCATCTACATGTATATATATATCAATCATAGAGATATCAATCTACAAGTATTTATATCAATCGTTACGGGGATATCAATCTACAAGTATTTATATCAATCTTTATAGAAATATCCATCTACAAGTTTATATATCAATCGTAAAGGAGATATCAATCTACAAGTATTTATATCAATCGTTATGGAGATATCCATTTACAAGTATTCATATCAATCTTTATAGAGATATCCATCTACAAGTATTTATATCAATCGTTATAGAGATATCCATCTACAAGTATTTATATAAATCGTTATGGAGATACCAATCTACAAGTCTATATATCAATCGTTATGGAGATATTAATCTACAAGTAATTATATCAATCTTTATGGAGATATCCATCTACAAGTATTGATATAAATCTTTATTGAGATATCAATCTACAAGTATTAATATCAATCGTTATGGAGATATCAATCTACAAGTATTTTTATCAGTCGTTATAGAGATATCAATCTACAAGTATTTATATCAATCTTTATGGTGATATCAATCTACAAGTATTTATATCAATCTTGATGGAGATATCAATCTACAAGAGATATCCGTATACAAGTATTGATATCAATGGTTATGGAGATTTCAATCTACAAGTATTTATATCAATCTTTTTGGAGATATTAATCTACAATATTTATATCAATCTTTATGGAGATATCAATCTACAAGTATTTATAGAAATCGTTATGGAGATATTAATCTACAAGTATTGATATCAATCTTTATGGAGATATCAGTCTACAAGTATTTATATCAATCGTTATGGAAATATCCATCTACAAGTATTCATATCAATTGTTATGGAGATATCCATCTTCAAGTATTTATATCAATCTTTATGGAGATATCAATCTACAATAGATATCCATCTACAAGTATTTATATCAATTTTTGTGGAAATATCCATCTACAAGTATTTATATAAATCTTTATGGAGATATCCATATACACGTTTTGATATCAATCTTTATAGATATATTAATCTACAAGTATTTATATCAATCTTTATGGAAATATCCATCTACAAGTATTGATATCAATCTTTATAGATATATTAATCTACAAGTATTTATATCAATCTTTATGGAGATATCCATCTACAAGTATTTATATCAATCTTTATGGAGATATCCATCTACAAGTATTTATATCAATCTTTATAGATATATTAATCTACAAGTATTTGTATCAATCGTTATAGAGATATCCATCTACACTTGAAGTATTTCTGTCAATCTTAATGGAGATATCAATCTACAAATATTCATATCAATCTTTGTATCGGGTCGAGCTGGGACCGAACCCGAAAATGTATGTTAGATAGACATTTGATATGGTTAGTATATTATTACAGTTGTCACACGTGCGGCGGTGATGGCAGGATCACATGTAAAGAATGTGACGGCTACAAGATGTTGAGATGTTTTATACAGCTGAATGTGACCTTGTAAGTAGTAACAGCTTATGCCATCAATGAAACATCAATGTGTTTTGTTAAACGAATAAACAATACTACAATGTTTGCAATACACATAAAATGATCATTATTAAAATGTTTGTAACACAAATAAGACATATCATTAAACACAAATAAACGTAATTAAGATGTTTTGCAACACAAATAGGAAAATATATTCAAATGAAACACAAATAATTAAAATGTTAGCAACACAACTAATTAACATTATTAAAACATTATTAAAATGTTTCCAACACAAATAATAAACATTATTTAAGTGTTGGCAATACAAATAACAAACATTATTAAGATGTTAGCAACACATGATAAACATTATTAAGATGTTAGCAACACATAATAAACATTATTAAGATGTTAGCAACACATGATAAACATTATAAAGATGTTTGCAACACGTGATAAACATTATAAAGATGTTTGCAACACAAATAAAAACATAATATAAATTGTAAGCAGTGCATATAATAAACTTTATTAAAATATTTGCAACACATATAATTAACAATAAAAAAAGTTTGCAACACGAATAAAGTAATACCTAATATTGTTTCACCATAATAAATACAAAACTTAGCAACATAATTCAAAATGCATAAAGGTTTAACAAAAGAAATAAGTCTTCAATTTAAACATTGAATATCAAAATAAATATTTCTTTGATGTTCAGTTATACGTTTCTGTTGAAACTAGCTCATTACTGTTTTGTTAAAAGATACAGTTTGTTTTTTTTCGTTTTCAAACAATAATAGTTTTAATTCAGAAGCAAATGTTAAATAAATGTTAATTGGAAATAACCAACATTTTCGCAGCTTTAGTTTGATTTCCTAAATTTCAGCCGTGCATGTTGAATAAATGTTAGCCAGCTTATCCTTGTAATTAAGTCCTTTATATATTAGCATAGAAATGTATGCAACCATATTTACATATGATGCTACCTTGCCCCATTTTCATCTGGGCAATTTTGCCAAGGTTTGGTAGCCGCGTTTCAGGGCTTCATAGGATAGATATTTTAAAAATAGTAAAAACTTTTAAAAAAACGAAGGACGTCCATGGAATTCAAACGCTGAAATAAATAGTTCAACAGTTGAGTTCCAAATCTCAAAAAATACTAATTCAGTTCGGAGATAAATAGTAAAACAATAAATAGATAACTATTTTCGTAACTACATGAATTTGACCACTCGGATGAGATTTTTTATCCTACATGGATACTCATGATGGATTCTTATATTCTTCTTGACCATTGTTTTCCAAGAATTCAGCACTTAAAGCACTTTGATTTCAGTACGAACCATTCGGACGATTACGTCCTCGAGACAACTGACATGCCTGACCATCTGGTGAAGACTGTTGGTGGAAAAGTTGTATTTCAGGATACACGTCTTCAGGTATGATCATATTTCTTGAAGTTTATTTACAATCACAACAGCAGCCTTACTGGCTGTGAAACGGCCGTAAAAACATCTCGTACTTTGACTCAATACTAATTATTGCTCATTACCTGAAATCGTGAAACCCATTCTGTCTTGTTCGAAAATATAATACCCTTTAAAACGGCGATAGGAGGCGTAAGACTTGTTACGTTTTTCTTTATCCTCATTAACAGAATTAACAACATCGAGTCTGCTTCTTTCCTTCCTTAGTCTCGCTTTGGGCTTCCGAGAGATATTTGTATCATATCTTAATTTAATTTTCTCAAGAAATGATTGATAATTGTCCATTTTATTGCATTAATGATTAACTGCCACAAAATTGTTTCTGATTTTTCATTCGATATAACAGATGTAAATTACAACACAAAAATAGTTTCATTGCAAAAATGTTTATCTCGAAACAATAAAAAAACACAACCGAACAAATGTTAAGAACGTTTCTATCCGAGATATTGCGATTCTTCTCATGTTCTATCCTTTGTTATACATTCAGTCTAATTCATGTCAATATAGACAACACTCGGACAACATTAGATTTTCCTTTGTATATCTACTTACAAGAACAAAATGCCGTGGCAGCATAGTTTACATCTTTCACAGATACGTGTAAATATGTTTTATCTGAAATATAAAAAAAATCTTATATGTAGTTATTACACACTGTGCCATTAATAAATTTGTACACTCCAGTCTAGTGAAATATATTGTTACATGTCGGGTTGTGTACAAGTATTGTTGCATATTATGGTGTTCAGCTGACGAATGGTATTTTCTTTATCTATACACTTGCTTAATTGAAACTGTTTGTTTTAACTAAGAGATTGCATACCTTTCTCAGGTTTGGCCGATCGTTTCATACCCCGTGAAGGAAGTCAACGACAATTCTGTTAGATTAGTGAACAGTCACAGAGGAAAATGGCCATCAGAGCGGATACTGAATCAGGTGCGTGCTTCTCTGTCGTGTCTACGATGGTAGGTGGATATTGAGCATGATGTGCAATCTCACCATTTACCACTTCCATTAGAGACATATGTTGTTATTGCTCTAATATGACATGTCATTCGCATATGAAGAAAAACGACGTCATTGATTGGGTATGAAATCCAGGACCATGCTATACTACAAACACAATAAATTGGTATCAAACCATACTAAACTGTAGTGGAGAAAGAGGTTACTGACTTCTAAGATATACGACGAAAAGATTTACAAGAATATAAATCAAATCAAATCAAGAAATGTCAAAGCAGATTCAAGTGTCAGTTTCTTGTATAAGTATAAAGTAAATCATCGTGTCGTGTCCAACACAATGGGTAATAAACGGTCAGAAGGCGACAACAAATACATCAGTAAAACATCTAATATATACACCGGTTACCCGACCAACCATGTCATTTTTGAATGATCAATTTACATATATTTAAACAAATCACCATTAACACTGGCAGTTTGATTATTATTAAACTACCACGACTGTAAAACTGACAAACTACTGAAACATTAGTAATAAAATAAGCAGGTCAATACTGCAGTTTACATCATGTTGGTCGTCGGTAACACTAGAGGTTGAGTATTATGGATAAATTGTTGTCTGCTAACACCGGTTGTTGCGTATTATAGATATATTGTTGTCCGCTAACACTGGAGGTTGAGTATTATAGATATATTGTTGTCCGCTAACACTGGAGGTTGCGTATTATAGATATATTGTTTTCCGCTGACACTGGATGTTGCATATTATGAATATATTGCTGTCCGCTAACGCTGGAGGTTGCGTATTACGCTGGCCTCACCGAAACAACAATCAGAACTGGTTCTATCCGAGAAGCGTAATCGAGAGTGACTCATACAAGCACTGCTCTTACTTCACAATCAACCTATAATTAACTGATAATAGTTTCATACATGTTTAACCCCTGTGCGTAAAACTTAAATTATCCGTATGTATAGTTAACAATTCGCGATTCCGTACGAGTAGCTACACTATATTGTCACATCAGTCGGTCGGTTGTTCGCTCGGTCGGTTTGCCTCACCATATAGCTCTGTCTCTCTCTCAAATATCCACTTCATCAACACTGAATCACACCAATATCGTGTCTGCCATCAACATTGACATCTCTAAAGAACCCAACCACACTCACGTATAAACATACAGACACACACATTAGTATGATATGTATGGTAAAATCATTTTAATATTCGGACTATGTTTTCTTTTTCTCCAGCCGCCTCTAAACACAATTAAACGGACATCTAGAGTAAATATTTATTTATATATTATTTCTTTATTTATTTATTTATTTCTTTATTTCTTTATTTATTTATTCATTATTTATTTATTTTTCATTATTTACAGAGACAAACACTGCGTGGTGTTCCGGTGACTGAGGTCGACTACAACTGGAATGATACGAAAACGAGGTTCTGGGTGTACGGGACAGAACGTCGAGTGTATGCCCCGGACTACCCACAACAGTGCTGTTGTGGCTGCTCTATACTGTAACTTAAGATGTGTTATTTTTGTATAGTTTTTATAAGGAATTAATAAATATTTTTGAAGAAAAAAACACTATACATCGTGTCAATACTTTAGTATAAAACGAATCCAAGTTGCGAGAACTTGTGGTTTAACCCATTTGCTATATTTATGTATACTTATTTGCTATATACATGTATACTTATTTAAATATGTTTAAACTAAAATAAAACAATTAACATTGATACGAAGTCATGTTGTTGTTGTTGTCATTTGCGCATGTGTGCGTGCTAAAATTATATGTACCTTTGTTGAACCGTAAATTTCATAGAAACGAATTCTTCACCTGTAAGGAATTCGTGCGAATCCTTCATATACGTGCGAATATGTCACAAATATGTGAACTAGACGTTTGGTATGTATACCCCTAGTAGAGCGAAAACGAATTTTCACATGTAAAATAAAAGTTCGACAATAATGCAATGAATGATTGTTTCTACGAAAACGTCACATGTATATACAGATCGGCGAAAATATAACAGCATTAGCAAAATAAAATAGACAGAACACAACACAACACACGAGATAATAAAATAGAACAGAATATAATTGAATAATCAAATATAACAGCATTCCCAATAGCGATGTGCAGTTCAAACGGTTACAAACATGTATTTAGTTGACCTATGTACAGCTGTACGGTGTACGTTCTTGTTTTCTTTTATAGGACCGATCTCTCAGACTACTATACCGCTTATGATCAAACTTGGCACTGTGTTTCCAGAATTCCACAATGACTGCATATGTAATTAAGTCTCGGATAACTGCCTTATATCTTCAATGTTATATTACTATTTGTGATTAAAATTGTTCCATTTGTACAATATTAGCTATTCTACTCATCCGGACGTCAATGTCGGCGTCACACCTTGGTTAAAGTTTTGTGTTTTGTTTGCAAGCTAATATCTCAGTAACCATTGCATGCATTCGATTGAAACTTCACACAAGACTTTCCAGTCATTAAACTACTAAAACAACTAAGTTAGATAACTGTTATGTTAATATATTGCAAATACTGACCCTTTTACTTAGAAATTGTGGTTAAAGTTTTGCGTGCAATTACCATCAAGTCCATATCTCACTAACCACGCAATGAATTTGATTGAAACTTTACACAAAACTTCTCACTTATCTTAACTAAATTGATCAAGTGCGTTAACTCTTGCTAGATATTTTTACAAAGTGTGACCCTCGTTTGATTTAGAAAGACTGGTTAAAGTCTATATCTCATCAGCCACTGCACGTATTAGATTGAAACTTCAGTCATCAAACCTACTTAATAAATAAGTTGGATGTAACTCTTACATGACTATAAGACAAATTATGGCCATTATTTGACATAGAAATTCTCGTCAAAGTTTTGCGTGCAATTACCATCAAGTTCATATCTCACCAACAACTCAATGTATTTGATTGAAACTTCATACAAGACTTCCAAGTCATCAAACCTTCTCAATAAATAAGTTAAATAACTCTCTCATGAACATAATACAAATTATGGCCCATGTTTGACTTCGAAGTTCTGCTGATTAAAGTTTTGCGTGCAAATACCACCAATCCCATGTCTGAAATTCTGGTTTAAGTCGATATCTCAGCAGCTACTGCATGTATTGGATTAAAACCGTATATAAATTTGGATTGGTCATAAGTCTTAATCAAAGCTTGTACTTTTGTGACAAATATGATTTGAATAGTGGCTATCACGGCTTTTGGTAATTAGGTCAGGGTGGCCTTCGTGTTATACGGTCCGGTCATTTTGACTGATTTTGCCAGTGCTATTTGAACGAGTTTGATAATGCCTTTTATAACAGTACATATGAACACAAGATGTGTCGCATATTAATAACGTCAAAGTCACATTGCTTCTTTTTATTCTTCAGTGGTTTTGCCTGAATTATTTCCATAAAAGTTGTAATACTGCTTTTGAAAATAATTGGTTCGGTGGTACAACATAATACAGGCTTGCTAATTAGCATTGTGACCTACTTTCAATAATCGCCGTCGGGATTTGCGCTGACATGCCATCTTTTATGTTTAGTTATTCCGCACTTTTCGGAGAAAAGTAGGGATATTGTGATAGGCTTGTCCATACGTTCGTTCGTTCGTCCGTAATGTCCTCAAATTCCTCCTAGATCATATGGGTTAGAACATTGAAACTTTTGCAGAGGTGAGGATTGTGTCACTGGTTTCGCAATTGAAATTTTTGCAGAGTTGAGGACTGTGTCACTGGTTTCGCAATTGAAACTTTTGCAGAGGTGAGGACTGTGTCACTGGTTTCGCAATTGAAACTTTTGCAGAGATGAGGCCTGTGTCACTGGTTTCGCAATTTCGATCTGAGTCAGCTGACACCCGACGCAACTGACTTAGTTGTCATGTTCCAGGATATATTGCGCGTATGCATGACATTGAAACTAAATAAACATTGCAATATCATAACCTCAGTAGCTCAAAGTTGGACAAGTTAATTTCTTAGAAGGGTACATTTATTAATTTATTTATCTACTTTTTTTTTTAAAGTTCTTAAAATAGTTTTATTTATTTTATAACGGTTTGCTTTATAAAAATCATCATCTAACATTTTATTCTAATATATATACTATCAGGGACCGGTTTCACTGAAGATCTCAACCTTTTTTGTCAGTTACCTACTGGTGACCCGTTTATTCACCCCGTGAATTAGTGTGTTGTGGGTCGTGGTGCGCCATCCCGCCGCACACTTTACAATGGAAATATGGATAATAGGCCTCTCTCAAATTATATGCATGCCAGACATCCCATTATCCAAGCGACGTTAGGAGCTCATCACACTACCAGCTGATTAGCAGACGACTATTACTACATAGGAAAATGGCTACACCCCTATCAACTTGGGGTGATATTTTGAGACCTGGACAAAATTGTTTTGTTCCATTTTGGATATCAGTCTTCCCTTGATTTTCATAACATTATTAAGGGTCCTGTATAATAAAAAATGTATAAAGCAAAATAAGGCGAGATGGAGGACTACAATGTAAGTTATTATGTTTACATATCTGTCTATTGTTGTTATGAATTTTAAATATCTTATTATTGTTTGTTTTTTATTTGAAATGAATACAAACTTTAAAAACATCTATTTTTTCTTTAATATATGCATAAACCGCAGCATTAACAACACATTGTTATATAAAGAAAGAGAAGTGAAACAATTTGTGTTACCATATTACGCCTTAAAAACATAATTTTATAGACATGTGAACATAGAATTATATAAAACAATTTATTGTCAATATTTTAGAATATTGAATAATATTTGTATCTTTCATTATAGGGTAGGAATGGACTGTATGAATAGATCCAGCACTGTAAACCAGAAGATAAAACCAGCACTGTAAACCAGAAAAATCCAATCCAATCCAAAGTATATTGATATGCTGGAGAACATAGAGAAAACATGGAAAACATGATGACAGAGACACAAAAAAGTCAGAAATATAGTTCCCATAAAGTGGTACACCTGTAAAGTATATATTTGCAGGACTGCACTTGACAATCTGGAAAATGTTTTACTCCCACTATATGACTACATACACTAACAATCAGCTTCCGAAACAGTTGGGTCTACTCTGCTTCTGTCTGTACAACTGATATGTAAAGTAAATCATAAGCTTTATTTAAATGTAGACATTGTTTGGAGACATACTTGTATTAAGATGAGTTCGAACATGTATATTGAGTGAATAAAACGTTAATTGCCTTTATTTTATATGTTTTTTTCCCCATTATTTCTCTGTAATCTGTTACACCCCCTATTATGTCATATCCCCTCCCCCCATATTAATTTTGTTTTATAAAAAATAGAATAGAAGGATTTGAACAAAAATAAAATAGTTAACTGTTCTGATGTGACAATGGACACTTATATGAGTACACATGGTATGGCACAAATATTTATGGAACCTGACATTATACGGTTTGTATCCCTTCAAAATCACTTTCGAAGAGAGGTGTTAATTAGCCTTAATCTTCAGGAATGTTTACACAGGTCAGATGTGAATGAATTTATTTACAGCAGACCCTTTCCTCCATCCCCCACACCCCTGAGAATTTGTAAATACATTCAGATCAGATCATAAAACACGGTTTAACCAGTATAGCAATACACATGCTGAATGATATAAAAACTTAATTTTCAAATTATGAACTACTTAAATCAATAATTAAATATTGTATTTTGACCTTTACATTAACTAAACTGTTAACAAATTTAAATTGACAGATGTAGTCAGACTTATATCTCAAGTTTTTTCCGAGATAGCCATGTAATCTCCATGTACGCTAGTGTTCCTATAAGATAGGACGTGCTCCTAACCTCGTTCTGGTGTAGATATGCATATTCATGAGATAATATTAAGAATGGTCTATTAACACTTTGCTCTCATTCTGTAAACTCGTTCTCTCGTTCATTATACGTATATACTTCATCATTATTCTTGGGAAATAGTTCATTATAAACATTAAGGCTTAATTCCTATTTTATATAAGAATAAAATAATATTTAAAAAAAAGAATTCGATCTCTCCATCCCTATTTTCAACCTCCAAACTGTTATTGAATTAGATGATAGTTTTATTTCTTATATTTGTGTACCTTGGATAAGCGGATGGGTGGGATCAGGAATGCAGGTAGTCCGATTGTTCGAGACAATTATTTTATTATATTTTTAAATTCCTTCCATAGTTCTTGAAAAACCGCAAGTTTGTTATTTCCTAATTCAATGCATTCAAGACATTTGTAAAACTTTTTTATTCTGTTTTGTAAAGCTTCATTACTTAGTTGGTTGTGTATACGTTTAGCACTGAAAATATAGTATTTAGTTTCTAAAATAATATACAGCTTTGCAGGAGATTAATTGTTTCCAATATTAGATATAAATGTGTCCTCTATTGGTGGTATATTAATGTTGCCTGTTAACAAACAGTGTTTTAGTCTCTTGAGCAGTGTTTGTGTTTCAGGGCATGACTATAGCATGTGGATTAATTCTCTTGTTGGCAATATCTATACAGAGGAGAATCTACTATATTTATTTTGTGTAAAAATGATTGTGTTGGAAGAAGTCTATGATTGATTCTTATTTGAAACCACTGTAATGTCGAACTATGTGCATGTTTATATGGGACACTATATAGTTACTTCCATATCTCGTCTTCTATAGAATAAATTTCTCACAATTTCATTTTTGAAGTTGGTTTACTTGAATCATTATTTAAAATATGGTATAAGTTCTGGGATCTTTTTTTGTTTTTGAGGTAAGGTTGAATATAACTTGAAATAATAGGAAATGGTTCTTTCCTAGTAACATTTTTAAAATTGTATTTGTTTGCAAATGATTTTACAGCTGCAATGATTCCATTATATTGTATAAAATTAAAATTAATTTTGTAAAGTTTAGTAAACTGTCTGAAGGAATAAAAAATGTTTGTCTCATTGATTAGGTCATGAATATATATCATTTCTTTGTGATATCATTGTTTTTAAGATATATATATGCTTTCATGACATCTTTCCAGAAATTATTATTTATCTTGTTTATTAAGTATTCTGAATAAAAATTTTCTACATTTATAATGTCTTTTAAATTTGTTATATATTTATTGTGTTTAGCCAGGATCCATTTTTAAGAATGAGCCTTCTTATCCATGTTGCCTTTAATCCAATAATAAAAGCTTTACTATTAATCATTTTGAAACCCCCTTCATTATACTGTTTGATGACAACACTACTCTTAATGTTAGCTGGCCCAACCCACAGAAATTCATAGAACCTGTCACTTATATTTTTTATACAAGAATCACTTGGGTTTGGGAGAGAGATAATTTAATGATTTAAAACTGGTAATAATAAAGTTTTGATGACAGCGATTTTTCCAAATGGTGTCAAATATCTACGTTTCCATAGCTTAATAAGGTTTTTTTGTCTTTAATATTTTATCAGAGTAGTAAATATTTGTAATTCTGTCAAGGTCTACGTTAAAGTTTATACCTAATAGTTTAAACTGGTTGCTACCCTAAGATAGTTTCCATCTTGTTTTAATTGAATATGTACAGTATTTTTGCTCCAATCCATACTACCTGCGTCTTATCAAAATTAATCCTCAGTCCTGATATTTTGGCGAAATAAGACAAAACATTAAACGCTTCGTTAAGGGACGTCTCTGTACTATCTAATATAACTGATGTATCGTCTGCAAACTGTGATAATTTATATTCATCGTTCTTGATGAAAATACCCTTTATTTTTTTATTGCTTCTTATTTTTATAGCTAAAATTTCGGCACATAGAGTAAAAATATATGGGGATAATGGATCGCCTTAACGGCAGCCTCTCCTTATGTTAAAAAAATGATAAAGTATCACACTGGCTTACAGATAGTTTAGAATAATTATATAATACTTGCACCTAAGACATAACTGAGGCAACCATTTTGAATAGTTTTAACGTTTTATATGTAAATTTTTAAGACAATAAATCAAATGCTTTTTCAAAGTCAACAAGTAGTATAAGGTCAGGTTAATTGTTTTCTTCTGCAAACTGCATAACATCGAATATCATTCGTTAGTTTTCCAGAAATAAACCCAGTTTGACTTTAATTAAAAATCTTGTGTAATTAGGGTTTAAATATAATTGCTATGACACCAGAAGCAATTTTATATACACAGTTTAAAAGAGATATTGGTCCATAATTTTTTAACAAATGTCGAGGTTTGTTATCCTTGCGTATAAGTGCACTTATTCCTTCTCTCTGGGAAACTGAGAGTTTGCCATTAGAGTATCCATAATTTATTGCTCTAACAACAAAGTGACAAATGTGTTTCCAGAATATTTTCAAAAAAAACTGTTCTAAATCCATCGGAGCCGGGTGAACGGTTATGTTTCATTCCCTGCAACGAGAGAGAGGCTTGATTGAATGTAATTCCGTCCAGTGATTTAGACACTCAAGCATCTCTTGAAAAACTAAACGAAGAATTATCCACACTCCTTAAACAAACAATGAATGACCGTTAAGTTAGATATTAGCGCACTTTATAGAAGATGGAGAAAAAATAGCATTTTTTATGTAGCATACAACTTTACAAATAAAATTATCTCCACAATTGAAAAACAGATGGCAATATAATAACTGATCAAAAAGAAAAGTTAATGGAAACAAAGGCTTTTTATTAAACTTTATTCTCAAGTAGAGATAATGAACTAGAAGATGTAAATTTATAAAATGAACCGTTTAATATAAATGTACTAAAATTAACATTTGAATAATATTCAACCCACTCAAAAGTACACTTTAAATGCGTTGTCCAGTAAAATAGATTATTCGGTGAATAAGCCTTAGATGTTAACACAGTTAACAGTTAAGTATTACACTATCTCTCTGTATCCGTTCTTCTGTTATTTGTATCCCTAAATAATTAACTGGAAGACACGGAGATAGTAAATATTCTTTTTTATTGGACACCGCTATTAAAGTGTTTTTTTGAGTGGATTTAATATTATTGCATAGATGTTACTGTAACATTGTGACTTTAATTAATTAATATCATATATACATATATATTTGAAACTTTATTTTTTGATAAACTGTGTGACTTTAACACCAAATTAAAACTGATAGAAATTGACAAGTGATCTTTAACATAATAGTTTAGTGTCTTTAACTTTATCAACTTCAGCAACATTTTATTACTTTAAATTAGAAAATACTCGCTTATCGCAGGTTCTTGTCTACTCACGGACAACCGAAGTAATTACGACAAAGAAAATTCACGGCTTAATATATATGTTAAAACCAATTCTAAATAAAGCGTCCATGTAATCCCGTTTAGACTGTCCCCACTGTTTTATCAAACTTAATCGAAGAATAGATAAGTTTCCAGAATAAAACATAGTTAAACTATCAAGTATTAAAGTGATATCCATGAAAACGCTGGTGAAACAGACGCCGCGTATATGTACCAGGTAACTATAGTGATTGCATTTATTTATTCGTCATTCAATAGAACAACGAAAGGGCTATATGCCAGAATATACAATGTCATGTCTAAGTGCACACCTGCCCGCAAAATCAAATAATTCAGAGACATGTTGATAAATATTTAATAGTCAGATATTGATCAAAACAACAATCTAGCTATGGTAATTGCATAGTTAATGTAGGCTAATGTACACAGTAATATAACTTAATCATAGGCGTATGAGCCGGGGTCAAGGGGTGGGGTACAAAGGGACAACACACATCCTTCCCTAGTATCTCAATAAAATTGTTTAAAAGACAATATACCAAACATCTGTAGTAATAGGAAACCATATTGTTTATCCTTAAATTTCACGAGCATGCAGGATTTGGTGTTTTAAATAATAAAATATGCGGAGGAGACCCCGTACCTCACCACCTCACACCCACACTCTTCCTCATGTTTTGGTTCGCAGTGCATGAAGTTATTATTTTTTGTTGTTATTCTATGGTGTTTAGTGTCGCTTTCAACAATTATTCAATCATATCGCGACGATATCCATTTGAGACAGTATTTTAATCGTTATCACATTAGAGTATCATGTAGCAGACACATGGTTTGGTACCCAAACCAGTCAGATTATACTGAAACCTGGCCGACCAGACCTAGAACTACCCTCTTAATGATGAGCACCAAACGAGGAAGCTTCTAGTGCCATTTATCAAGTATTTTGTATGACCCGAGCGGTGATCGAACCTGCGACCTTCCGCATGCAAGGCGGACGCTCAGTACTTCTGTGTATATCCTTAAATTAATCATCGGTTAATTTCCTGAGAATGGCATGTTTGGCTTTATGACAAGTCCGGCATATGGTCCTTTTAAACACATTTAATCATAAAGTCATATCAAATACATGAAATATATAAAAAGTTCCATGGTCTAGAATCTTAATAATTGCACATGTGCTGAAACCTATTTGTAAAAACGTACTTCTAAACATATTTAGGATACTTTTTACAACGCATTAAAGATCAATTACATAACACAATTTAAATTCAGCTGATCAAATCAATTAAAATGAGTAAAACATTATAATTTAGCTGTTAGCAATATTGTATAAAAACAATTTGATAATTTTAAATATGTTTGATTGCACAATTTCGACGTAATGACATGTTATGGTAGGAACTTGTGCTCATGATGTACCAGATATAAGGTGGGCAGCCTTAATTTTGAGAAGCATATTATTGTTGGTAGCTTCATCTATTCTGTAGGACCGCATATTGAAAACGCCATGCATTTGTAATATTCTATTTGTCCCAACTCAACGTTTGATCAATACATGGCAGTTTTCATAGACCTAACTAGTTTTATTTCACTTGAAAAGTATATTCAATTTAAGTATTCTTACTTATTTTCGTGTTTTCACTAGATTTTTATGTACCTAACGACCATTGTTAATATTGTCTCATGAATATGCACATATATGTATACACCAGAACGAGGCTAGGAGCACATCATATCTTCCAGCATCACTAACGTCCATAAAGATAACATGGCTAATTGAGATTGAAGTCTGATTACATCTATCAATTTCGAATTTGTTGGAAGGTCAATGTATGTAAAGGACAAAATACAATACCCTTGATTGAAGTAGTATATGAAGAATTGCTTCATAATTTGAATTTGAAGTTATTATTTTATTCAGCATGTATTATGATTTACCGGTAGAGTTATTGAATTTTCTAACTAACGATTTTTGTGTTTTACTAGAAGCATTTACACATTGAAGGATATGCATTTATAGGCCCTACAATTAATCAATTCATTCACTACTAATTAAAACCTCTTTGAAAATTATTTAGGAGCATATAAGTCATCTTTCTGGTGTAAGATTCGGCAATGAATAGTAGTCTGCTAATCAGCTGGTAGTGTTATGAGTTCTTAGCCTCGTTCTGATAATGAAATTTATTGCATGCAAATAATTTGACAATCGTACTAATTAAGCTCGGAGATAAATACCAGCCATTGGTACTACTTTCGATCCAGTTGACGGTAAGAGATAACAACAACAACAGCAACAACAACAATATGGTGATTTCAGCACAGATTAAAGGTTGACTTACCAAGCAGTCCACAACAGCTGGCGCCTTGACCTTAGCTAAAGCTAAGTTGGACCATGTCTTGGTCTGTATGTCCTTTCAGTCTGGTGTGTAAATCTGTTCTGCCTGTTTACTAGGAATAGTTGACTGGTTCCCGGGTAATTTACTTGACTGGTACCCCAGATACCCGAATTAGGCAAAAGGAGCAAAACGACTGGCATGGCATGTATCAGATTTCACCACAATCTTCATCGTTTTAAAAATTAAGCTCCATTGAAGTCCCAAAAGGTATAAAGATCATAATAATACCTTGCAAAGATAATTCCGAGATGAAATTGAATGATACACATGGGCTCCATTCAGTTATTTATATATTTCCATTCATGACCTCTTTTTACACTGGATACTCAACCCACCATGTGACTTATTACTTATAAGGAATAACTGGGTCTCATTTAGTTTGGCTCTATGGTATCAAACTCACTGGTTTCAAACTGGTTTTCCATTTAGTCAAGTTAATGAAAACTCCCTGACTTAACAATATTCTAAATTGAGAAGCTGGTTTACATTTAGAAAAGCTAATGAAACTTCCTGGCTTCATTGTATGAAACCTTGTAGTTTCATTACATAGAACTCCCTTGTTCCACTGTATGGAAATCCCTGGCTCCATTATCAAGAGTGGTTGAACAAGGTTCTAAATTGGAAAGCTGGTTTCCATTTAGTCAAGTTCATGAAACTCCCTGGCTTCATTAGATAGAACTCCCTTGTTCTAAATGGAAAAGCTGGTTTCCATTAAGTCAAGCTAATGAAACTCCCTGGCTTCATTAGTAAGAACTCTCTTGTTCTAAATGGAAAAAGCTGGTTTCCATTAAGTCAAGCTAATGAAACTCCATGGCTTCATTGTATGAAACTCTTTTGTTTCATTACATAGAAAAGCCCTTGTTCCACTGTATGGAACTCCCTGGCTCCATTATCAAGAGTGGATGAACAAGGTTCTAAATGGGAAAGCTGGTTTCCATTTAGTCAAGTTAATGAAACTCCCTGGTTTCATTAGATAGAACTCCCTTGTTCTAAATGGAAAAGCTGGTTTCCCTTTAGTCAAGTTAATGAAACTCTCTGACTTCATTAGATAGAACTCTCTTGTTCTAAATAGAAAAGCTGGTTTCCATTTAGTTAAACTTATGAAAACTCCCTGACTTAACAATATTCTGAATGGAAAAGCTGGTTTCCACTTAGTCAAGTTAATGAAACTCCCTGGCTTTACTGTATGAAACTCTGTAGTTTCATTGCATAGAACTCCCTTGTACCATTGTATGGAACTCCTTGGCTCCAATATCAAAAGTGGTTGAACAATATCCTAAATGGGAAAGCTGGTTTCCATTTAGTCAAGTTAATGAAACTCACTGGCTTCATTAGATAGAATTCTCTAGTTCTAAATAGAAAAGCTGGTTTCCATTTAGTCAAGCTTATGAAAACTCCCTGACTTAACAATATTCTGAATGGAAAAGCTGGTTTCCACTTAGTCAAGTTAATGAAACTCACTGGCTTCATTAGATAGAACTCCTTTGTTCTAAATAGAAAAGCTGGTTTCCATTTAGTCAAGCTAATGATATTCCATGGGTTCATTGTATGAAACTCTCTTGTTTCATTAGAGAGAACTCCCTTGTTCCACTGTATATAACTCCCTGGCTCCATTATCAAGGTTTTAACAATGTTCTAAATGAAACTAATTTCCAGTCAATCAACCAAATGAAATGCTATGGTTTCGTTCTTGCATATCTGACTACTTAGTCACATTACACAGCTCACAGAGTTGTCGTTAGCAACAATAACACTTTCTATAAGTCTATGAAAGCAGATAAAGATATAAAGGGTATAAACCTATATAACAGAGAAATAAAAAATACAACATTTGCAGATGATGCAACATTTATTATGGATGGGTCATATAAAACATTTACATCTTTAATAAAAATGCTAAATGATTTTAGTAAAATATCTGGCTTAAAATTAAACAATAAAAAATCTGTTATATTAAGATCGGGATCACTAATATTCTACTGAAACATTTGGTACTAACAATATATTTATATGGACATCAAACTGTTCATCAACATTGGGAATTGTTTCTTTTATATTTCAAATGACAGAAGCAAATATTATGAATTAAATTTAATGCAAAGAATATAAGAATTTCAAACTGTTTAAAAAGGTGGAAGAGACACAATTTATCAATTATTGGAAAAATAACTGTTATCAAAACATGTGCACTACCACAACTTATATACCCTCTTACAGTCTTAGAATTTCCAAAGCCAGAATTAATTAATTTAATCAATTAAAGTATGTATGATTATTTATGGGACAGTAAACCTGACAAAATTAGTCGAAAAACCATTATACAGGACTACTAAAATTGGGGTCTAAAAGTGATCGATGTAAATATGTTTATAAAATCAATAAAAGTGGGATGGGTCAAAAGAACAGATGATAAAAATGATGGGGATTGGAAACTTATATTCATTAACAAATAGAAAAATTAGGGGGACAATTAATATTTGAATGTAATTCACATAAATATGAACATTCTAAAACAAACAAAAAAAACAAGATTCCCAATTCTTTATTAGAAATTACAATCATGGTGAAGTATAAATTTTGAAAATAAGCCAGAAACATTAAATAACCAGATATTATGGAACAATTCGTTCATAACAAACAAAATCAAAACTTAATTTTATAAAGAATGGCATGCAAACGGTATCAAGTACATCCAACATGTATTTGATAGTAGACAAAAACATTCTTTACTTTTCAATTTGTTAAAGCAAAATACCTACTTAAAAATTCAGATTTTTAAAAATATTATACTTTAATTAAATGCATTCCAAAGGTATGGAAACAAAATTTTAAAGCAAACAATATAGCTGACAATAATGAAGAAATAAATTTACTGCAGCAAAACCTTACTGAAACTTTACCGAAACCTTAAAAGTTCAAATAAACTTTTATATAATAGAAAACCAATAAACATACGAAAACATATTATAATCAAACCTCATATTAAATGGGAATTAGAAGATGCGAACATAAACTGGAAAGTTGTACACACCTTACCTTTTAGATCACTAATAGATACAAAATTACATGCTTTCCAATACAAATATATAATGCGAATTGTACCTAACAACAAATTCCTGTATAAATGCAACATATGTAATACAAGTTTATGTGAATTTTGTGCTATGAACGTTGAAACATACACCTATTTTGGGAATGTCAATTTTCTAGAGCCTTCTGGACATATCTTGAAGTATATCTTAACGGAAACCAGTAAGCTATAATATGGTAATTATATGGTAATATCTCTTGATTGTACTGAATGAAACAGTTATTCAAATTTGTTAAATACTATATTGATATATGCTAAATATTTCATTTACAAAAACAAATATGCAAAAACAATTCCCATGTTTATTAATTTTAAAAAATATTTAAAATACATAGAAAGAATAATAACAACAGCAAAAGAAAAACTTGGATAACATAACGACAAATGGGACAAATTACAACTAATTAATTACATCAACATACTGATTTCTTACTTGGAGTGTTAATTTCTTCTTCTCTTTATCTTAACCCTCCTATTCTTATCTACTACCCTTTCTTTACACTCTATTTAAGCGAACTTATTTTTCATTTTATACATAAAAATATTTATTATTTAACTAACACATTGTGGCATTGTTTCATTAAAAGAAAGTTAATATATTAGTAGAATGCAAAACAAACAAATAATATTATGTTGGTTGTTTGTTATTGTTGTTGTTTGCTTTGTTTTTTTTATAACTTATTATTTAGAAAGAAATTTCATTATTGTGAACAGTTTCAATATTCATTGTTAGAATATATAAAAATGTACTTGTTAATATAAAAGTTGTAAATCTCAACATATCAGTATAGTATAATAGTTTACTCTAATCTTCTTCTATTATGTTTTGGAAAATGTGTTGCTATGTACATATATATATATGTGTATAATGAGAAATAAAATATTAAAAGACAAATAAAAATAAAATAAAAACCAAAACAAAACACTTTTTAGCCTTGGTTGTTGTCCTCTCTAGGATTTCCGCCATGGGTTTATCCAGAATGGTTGGCTTCAACTGTATGTTGGTGTTAACGCCACTGTTTAGCATGCTAATTTCAGGGGGTAGTCACAAATCATGTCATCGAGCCCCTTGGCTTCGTAGACATCATTCCGTTGTCAGCGATGCCACTGATAATCCCAGCTTCTTCCCCAGGATACATTAGATACTGTATTTACTATAATATCTTCTGGCATGCCTCCTCACATTTTATGAAAGATGTTCGTTTACTTTTTTGGACACTCATGGGATGGATACAAACATTCCACAAAAGGAGTGTGATATTTGACTTAGGTATTTCCTGGAGAGCAAAGGGTAATTGTGTGATACATGTGTAAGTTATTAGAAGAAATTCAATTTGTTAAACTAAGTCAACAATACGCTGCAACAACGCAACTGTCTTAGATTTTGCCAAATACAGGAAGTGTTCAAAACAACCAGAGATATAAAACTGGTGGGAGTTTGTGCTGTGTAAAATGTGATGAATCGCCCACCGATCATGTAGCGATGTTTATGATGCATCACATATCATGTAGTGATGTGTGAGTATGTCTCCATTTCTTTTACAATATAAATTATGTTGTTATAACTAGAGGTGTGTCAAATATGCTGGTACCGAATGATGTCGGAATATATCTGACATGATCCATCCTTGGGATCATAACATCTATTCTTTCATCCGACTCCAATTCATGATCTAGAAAGCTTGTGATCATTTCACTCTCTAGCTGAACTGTGCGGTTTGATGATACCCGTCTTTGTTCAAATACTATGGTCTGTGGTACTGACAAGTATCTGCCATGATATCTAAACTCATAATTTTTTTATCTTTCCCAAATTCACCATGGTCTACCACAATGGAACTACTTCCATGAGCAATACTAGTATTCTGCAAACTAGTGATGTCAGTTGGTTCAGGACTAGATAAATTTGTGGCTGGCATTTCTAATAACTGATCTTATAGTGTCTTGAAATTAGAAAATCCTGGCGGTACGGTCATATTTATTTGCATTTGGTCAGTTGATGTTAGCTTAGCTTTCGGGTGGTCTTCCATGAGTACAACTTTTTTTTCTAAACTTGGTCAGATTCTGTTTTTAAATTAAAAATGTACTAGAATAATGGTTTTCCTTGAGTCCCATAATTATGTTATTGATGGGATTATTTTTAAATCCTTTTTTGAATACTTCCGAATGGTGTTCCATGAGAACCACCTTTTTACCAACTGGAACAGATTTTGATTTCAAATGACTACAATTATGGTCTTTCAGGAGTTCCATAACTATTTTATCATGGACGGAATTATTTTCGATTCCCATTTTCAATGCTTTCCGGTGGTCATCCATAAATCCCGCCGTTTTACCAACATTATTTGAGACTATTATCGATTAAATGGGTCGGCCTACAGTCTCCCTCATTCACCGACCTGGACACATTAAAACAACCATTTTGTTGAGCGGAACCCTGCGTTGTTTTGGTATCTGACAAGGCAATACACAAGGGTGACCTTTTGACCCCTTTGCGTACTGTGACCTTATCTGATGTACTCTTCATCGCAGTTTTTTCCGCTGGTTTTTGTCTGCTGTGCCCAACATTGTCGCATATTTGATTCTCGTCTAAATCTTCTCCCTAGCAAGTGTTTGAGGATCTCTTTGACCATTTTTATTTTATAGGTGCTCACTTTCTATAACTACTGGTACGCTCTTGATTTCTTAACTTGACTGCTTGTAAATGTGTATACTAGTTCACTGCATCTCAAGCTGCATCGATAGAGCATGGCTTGAGCATATAAACATATGGTCCAGCGTCCTTGTTTTCACAACCCTGGTAATATTGAAGGACAGCTTTATGAGCAATATCTTTTTTCGACAAATCCCTGAATGCCATGTTTGCCAATTTGCACACCCTATCCACCGATTCTTCTAAGCTCTCTTCGGGGCTTTGTACACTTTGCTGGACCTTAGCAAAGACTGTTTCTGGTAACTCCTTGGCACCAAAACGCTTTTCCAGCTTTCTCATTTGTTAAGGAAACGGCATTTCTTCTTCCGGTTCAATAACAACAGAGTAATAATCTTCTGCGTTCCCTGCCAGTGTCAAAGAAAGAGCAACTTTGCACTGCTTCTAAGTCCATGATGGAGCTGCAGTAAATTTCATAAATTTGGGATATGCTTTTTCTTGTATTTTGTTGTTACTCCATCTTCCCTTTCATAGGATTCTTCTCTCCTTGGGAAGAATTTTGTATTTTGTTTTAAAGTAGTTTGCTCACCTTTCCCTAGGATGAGCCTCCTCTTATACTGAGACAGTTATTCTCTACTTTCATCTCCATCCTCTTCACAACCATGCAAAGCTTTATAAAGCTTCTTTCGTGTCTCTTCTTCATAGATGTGTGTTGCCATAGTGACAACATAAATGAATTGAAACAGAGTAGGTACTAGGCACTTAAAACTGGTCAAATTGTAATCAAACGCGGAAACCAATGACATTTATTTATCAGTTACAAACAATTATCTGGTCAGCTACCACCACTGAGACAAGCTCTCTGATTGGCTGAAAAAAGTAAAGGGGTGTTCAGTGCATATATTTTTATAATAAGCTTAATTCTGGTTTGATGAAAATGTTTAACTGGCAAATGATATAAATAAAATATTAGTTTATTATGTTTGTGTCAAAAAAAATTTAAAATTATGATTCTGTGACTAACTAAATTCATTTTATCAACGAAACTGCATGGAAAGTAAATTGGTGAAATTTTCTTTTTTTTTCATGCTAAAAGTGGGGTTACTTCAGGGGGCAAAAAGTTGTAAAAAGTGGTACTTTTGACCCCATTTTGGGGACATTTTAATTTGAATCTAGGACAGTTCTTTAATATGATATAGGAATTTTCGGTCTGCGAATGATAGAAATTGTAAAAATTAGGTCAAACGTTATAATGTAAGTCTATTGAAAACGCAATGGTGATAGCTGACCTAAACAAGCGCAACAACATTTTTTAAATTTTCATCGCATTAACTTCTTTTTTTTCTGTAAATAGTGCAATTGAGGTGCTTGTAGGGAAATGGCAATAAAATTTAAAAATATTCCGCGGGTTGATCAATTTTCGCCATCTTTTCTTTTTTTAAGAGGTTTTTGTCAAAAATAAGGGCCACATGGCTTCAAATAGCCCACAGTATGTTCTACTCAGCATTTCAAGTGCATTTAAGTGGAATTATGATAGATATTCTCAATATTGACCAAATATATATTTTTTAATTTTTCTTTTAAGGTACCGTATAAGGCCAATTTAGGAAAATTTGGTTAAAATGCCATGTTCAATTTGTCGCGATAACTTGTGCCTTGTCCGCTGAAATCGCATACGCAAGAACCATTGAAAACACTAAAAATGATCTTAATTGCACTGTGAAACAAAAATACACATGAAATAGTAGCTTTAAGTACTGATTTTGAATTCCAAGCTCAAAATATTTGTATTTAGGTAATGAATTTGAATTTTGTGCTAAAAATGTGCCCACTTTTGACTTTTTTTTCATTTTTATCCATTCAAAATCAGCATGTCATGCCATATTATATGTCAATTTTCCACATTTAACCTCTTTTATTGTGCAGTTATAAGTAAAGCCAGTTGAATAGTTGCAATAATGGGTGCCTGGTAGTATCTATTGCACTTCAATGTTGCTAAATCACTTCACAATCTCAACATATTACATTCAAGAAATACTTCGAGTTATATAATTTTGAAATATTTCCCATTGTGCCCTATTTTGTCTGACAAATGTTTGGCTTAAATGTAACATTTAATGGATAATTTGTAACTAGAATACTGAAGTACAAGAAAATGGTGTGTATGTGTCCTAAATTTGTTAGAACTGATAATAATTGTGATTTACTACTAAAAATCATGAATTTTCACGCTTGACTG
Organism: Panopea generosa; assembly: GCA_029582155.1. NCBI lineage: Eukaryota > Metazoa > Mollusca > Bivalvia > Adapedonta > Hiatellidae > Panopea > Panopea generosa. The sequence continues at coordinate 65,858,044 of CM055903.1, read as the reverse complement.
ATTTTGATATGATTTCTGTCATCTCCACATATTTTTTAATTTAAGACATAGAAAAAGATGTATAGTTATTTCATTGGAATTAAGAAATATTAAACCGCTAAGTAAATATGACATTTTTTCTACCTTTGTTATTGCGAAAGGCTCTCTCTCTATCGGAAAGTATGTAATCCCAATGTAATTCTTTAACTGAAGCGACAATGAAATTTTATGAAATGGTCTAATTTATCATCTGATTGTTAATTTTATTCGATCAAATGCATTTGACAACATCTTTATAAAAATATCGACACATCTATTATGTAATTAGAGCAAATGGTCAATTTAGCCTTTTTTTCATCTAATTTTAATGGGTAGGGTATGAAATTATCATGTATACAATTTTTTTTATGCGAAGGAATCTTCAAAGTTAATATGCAAAGCTATCAGTACATGTTTATATACTTGTTTCCAAAATTATATAAAAAAAAACAAGAATGATTAATTCAAATATTGAAGGTCAAGTGTCTAAGTAAATTTGAATTGAAGTACAGTTTTGTCATTGGGAATTTGGTAAAATTATGTATACTTTTTTGTGCATGGAAAAGGATAATAATGGTATCATATTGTTGAGAAATATCTATTCTATGAATTTGCATCAGTAGAATAAAAAAAGACATATTAAATGCCCCTTAGGTCAGCTACCACCATTGAGACAAGCTCTCTGACTGGCTGAAAAAGTGTAGGGATGTTCAGGGTATATTTTTATAGTAAGCTTAATTCTGGTTTGATAAAAATGTTAACTGGCAAATGATTGCAATAAAATATAAGTTTATCATGTTTGTGTCCATAAAAAATTAAAATTGTGTTTCTGTGACTGACTAAATTAATACCCATCAAGTCTCATGGTTTCGCCGTGAATCTCACGATTTTGGCAATGGAATCACGGTCTCACGCTGACTACGTAATTTCTCACGCATTTCAATTAAAACAAAATTCACGAAAATAAATACTATGGTTTTATGAATAAATCGGTAAAAACATTGGTTCGTGTATTAGTTGTGTCTGACCTGATGTTAGTCACCAGAACCGGTGTCAGTATTTAACTATGGCATTTGTGAATCTACAAGACATTTATCAATACAGTTAAATATTAAATATCAAAAAAATCGTTGAGGGGTTCATTTTACTTTGTTATATTGACCCCATCCCCTACTCACACTCTCCTTCTTATCTCTGCACGCTTTGAGAAGTTATCATAGTATATATATGTGCGTGCGTGCGTGCGTGCGTGCGTGCGTGGGTGTGGTGTGTGTGTGTGTGTGTGTGTGTGTGTGTGTGTGTGTTACGTGATCATAACTTTTCCAACATTTGTGATTCTACAAGATATTCATCTATACAGTAAAATTTTAAATAACATCAATTTGTGGGATTGGGTCACTTTACCATGGCCCTTTTATATTGACCCCACCCCTCGCCTTCTCATCTCAACATATTTTGAAAATTTCGCATTATAAATGTGTTTCGTGATCATACTTTTCCAGCATTTGTTAATCTAACAGATATTTATCAATAAAGTTAAAATTTAAACAACATCAATTTGAGGAAGGGGTCATTTTTTTTCACGGCTATTGTATAATGACCCCCTACCCCGTCCTCACACCTCATCCCTGCACGTTTTTTGGTGTTATCACATCGTACATATGTGATCATAAGTTGTTTTAGCATTTGTGAATTTACAAGATATTCTTCAAAACGTTTTTTTAAATAACACCAATTTAAGGGAGGGGGCCAATTTGCCATGCCATTGTATATTGACCCCTCCCCTCCCTTTCTCACCTCTGCACGTTTTGAGAAGTTATCACAGTATAAATGTGTCACGTTATCATTACTTTCTCAAGCATTTGTGTATCTTCTCCGAGCTCATTTTACTAAAGAGTAATTTGACACCGGGCTCACTTCACAAAGGGGTCAATAAGATATACAGCACCGGTTAACATCCCTGAGTGATTAGGTTAACTGATCATATGTTAGACCTAACGCCTACTTTTGAAACAAACAAAATCATTTCAATATTTTTACGCTATTGACATTTAAACTGGCATTCACGATACCAAAATATGTCACACAAGATTATCTCAAAACAATGAAGCAACTATGTAAAATTATATGGTCAGAATCACCTGGGTGAGTGCTTTCTGGCGATGTTTCAATATAACTTATTTCTACCGCTGAGGTCTGTGGTTCGAGACCAGCTTAGAGCAAATACTAATTCAAGTGAGGAAATCAGTGATACGTGAAACTTCCGGGAGTATATTGATTTTACACAGGTACATGAAATTACATCCGTGTCTGGTCTGTTTCCGCCGTATAACTAAATTCCATATATAAACGAGATTCAACTCGTTCAAACTAATATTCATTTATTTTCAAAACAATTTTTATCTGATGTGCTGGATAACTTATATGTGAGATATTTATATGTTCAGTTTCTAATATGTTATGATGTGGAAAGCTACACTTATAAAAATATCACAGACAGTACAAATGCAAGTGCAACAAACAACACATTTGAAGACATTAATGAAAAATGAATTGTGAGAATGTGGTGTGCATTATATATCAGAGCATATTTGCCTATTTAATTTTTTTCCTATTTTTTTTCCTTTGATAAAGGTTTGAATTTATTCTGAAATATGATTTATTCTTAAACCTCGGATTCAATGTTAAACTCCCCACACTTATAATTAGCGTTTTTACAGCGACGGGTATTCTAATAATTATAATTTAAAGTAACGCTTCGGTTATTCCCTTCTATAAATAGCCAATAGTATTAGTTTCCCGTGAATTATACAATAGTTATTTATTAATTTATAACTTCTTTATTCTGAAGCGTTCCTCTATTTAAAAAAAAAGCGGATTGTTGAATGAGGTCGTAATATCAACGAAATATTAAAAGTGAAATAATAAAATAAGACGAATGTAATCTTAAACGTGTTTACAGATACGGTTAAATGTGACATAAACTTAAAATATAATTCGACCAATGGCTTAAAATTTGAATTAATGAAAATAGCGATTTTGTCAGTGACTTTGGAGTAAAACGGTATTCATAACTGTATTAGGTACGTACTATATAATATATATCATAATGCATTTGTCTGTTTATCTTATGTTTGTTAAAATTTAAGATTAAGTCTTTAGTTTAAATCATTATTACCTGTGAACATCTAAATGTTTTTCACGGTGCTTGCACATTCACCCTTATGGTGGTATAGGTATCATGCTAAATCATTGCTTAATTTTTAGATTTTCTTTTAGTTTAATAATATTTTATTGCATCTATTAGATACAATTACATGATTGATAACAATATAAATATATCTATATATAGTACAAATGGGTTGGGCTACAAGTTTTGACAACTTTAGCAACAGCCCTCCCCAATGAGAAAATCACATTTAAATGTACACAATTTCCGATACTTTACATGTTATCACAATATTATTATATTAAGTGAAAAAAATAAAATCTTTTTATAAGATAACATTCAGTAAATTTTGACTTGAAATGGGAGAGGATGATCCTAACTTACCAAGAAGAACTCCTATCCTGCCGAACCCCGGGATACATATCCCATTAACTAACCGTCATAGTTTTGTAAAAACAGTGACAGAGATGATAAAGATAGAATTGGGAGTAAATAAAATGTTTAATGAACGTTTACTTAAGTATGCTTACTTATTTCATTTTCCTTGATTTTTTTAAATAATTACAATTGTTTATCCATTAATAAATAACAAAAGTATAACGAAAGGAACTGAGATCTGTGTCTAATAGGTTTACTAGGTACAGCTCGATATGACGACAACAGTAATCAATAAGAATTTTAGCAGCGCGGTTATTTGACCTATCAACCGGAAGTCTTTGTCTTAATTTTCTTTAAGATAACCTAATTGAAAAGTATAAAATCAAACAAAGGCAAACTTTGGAATGCTTGATTTATCAGTTTGTTCGATGTTTATTTGATATTCTGCTAGCTGTTTATTTTTAATGGTGAGCTTCAAGCCTGGTTTAGAACAAACAGCGCGCGCACAAATCAAAGGTTGTTACTATTCAATTCGACGTAGCAAACAAACACGATCGAGGCCAAAATTGGCTGCAGGCGATTGGTTGTGTATGGTTTGTTTACGCCTGATACAACCTCGCTACTGTTTGCGTATGCGCTCGAAGGTATATTTTAAATTAAAAAGGTTATCGGAATGATATATCACTCATAATGTCATTCATGAAATATATGTTTACTATGCGTGACAATATCGATTGTAATACAAGTTGTATTAATGGGGTGTCTCTCTCTATTTTGTTAACCAAACTGAATTGGGCATTTGACCGTTGTCTATTACGTTGACGAATATGTGTATTTTATTGACTGGTAGGCTATTGACTTTATGAAATACCACATAACCCTCATGTAGATATAGGTGGTTAACAACTGTATTATTGTTTTATATCTACTAAGGTTATATTATGTTGATGTACAATGTTCACTACGTGAGATGACATGACGCAGAAATACAGTTATTTCGAATTAATTCAATACTCACTATTAACATTATATCAGAGAATTGTTCCTTGATCATATATTTGGTTGGTTTACTACTGTTTTGTATTTACTTACCCCAGTTAGTATATACAGAAAAAATACACAAAATACCAAATACTTTTGATGAGGTTTTGTATTTAAATGTTGACTATGTAATGATGTGTCACATAATTTTGATTTTTGTTAATGTATAAGTTAATAGAAGGATATAGACTGATTAATTGTAAAAGCTTTTTCTGAATGCTATACAATTGCTATACAATTTGTCACTTTGTTTTAATTTCTCAAATTGAATATTTTTCACTGAGATACCATAATTGTATAATTCATTTTATTTATATATACATGTATATATATATATAGTTTTGAACAAGAACAATACCTCCTTTTACAAGGGTCAAGCTTGTTGTAATATAAATAAACTTTGGTTAAAGCTTTACCACAGCCAGTCAACAGAGTATGTCACTAACATATAAACAAGAGCATCGCAAGCGGGTGCAGACGCTCGTGTTTTTTCCAAATCTATTAAGTAGGTTAAAGTCAGTGAAGTAAACTTTTTAAACATGAAGGTGATTAGTTTAAAAAAAATCAATACTGTTACTGAAGAAATAAAACAGATTTAAAAATATCACAAAAAAATAGAGATGTCAAAGAACAGCGTTAATTCGACTTTTCTAGCCTTGTCTATAACAGAACAGTATATTATAATGTACCAGACCGCGGCGTGGTATAGTAGTAGAGCGTCCGCCTCGCATGCGGAATGTCGTGGATTTAATTCCCGGCCTTGTCATACCAAATACTTTAAAAATGATACTAGAATCTTCCTCGCTTGACGCTCAGCATTTAGAGGAGAGTTCTAGGTCTAGTCGGCCCGGTGTCAGTATAATGTGACTGGGTGGGGTATCATACCATGTGTCTGCGGCATGATATTCCAAAGTGACAGCGCTTAGAATACTGTCTCAAGTAGACACAGCCGCGATATGTTGAAAGCGACGCTAAACACCATACAACATATAATGCACCATCATAAAAACAGATATATCTGTATGAATGAAAGCATCTTTCATATATTAGCAAAATAGTAGATACATGTATGTGCAAGTAGGACTATTAGGGCAGAATATACACTACGTCTAATATGGCTAAGGCTGGCTGACCAGTACTTCAGCTGAAATGTATTTAATTTCATACATTTTTTTTAATCTGTGTGTGGATGTGATGTACCAAAGTTTAATAAACAGGGGTGTTAAATTTTAATACAATAAAAAATGTTGGATGGGAGGGTGTTTTGGTGTTGGTAACAAAGTTTAAAGGGACAGTGTATCTAATTCAATACAGAACAAAACTTTAAGAAAACTATTGGAGCTGGTGGGGGTCTTGGAGTTTGTAACAAAGTGGCAGAATAGTATTAAATATAAAACAAAACAAAATTTAAAAGAAAAACAATGGGAGGGGATGGCCATGGGGTAAGTAACAAAGTTGAAATGGGGCAAAGTACTTAATTTAAAACATAACAAAATTAAAAAAAATGAAGAAAAAAATGGGCAGAGATTTGGGTTTGGTAAGGGTGAGGGTCTTGGGGTCGGTAACAATAATTTGAAATAGGGCAGAGTATTTGATTAAATACAAAACAAAATAACAAAAAAATAGAAAAAAAAATGGGCGGGGATGGAGGGGGGGGGGGGTTGGGATAGGGGTGAGGGTCTTAGGGTTGGTAAAAAAATTGAAAATGGGCAGAGTATTCGGTTTGATACAAAATAAAGATAAAAAATAAAAAATGGGCGGGGATGGGGGAGGGGTGTAGTGGTAATGGTCTTTGGGTCGGTAACGAAGTTAAAATAGGGCAGAGTATTCAATTTAATACAAAAAAATGGGCAGCAGGGTGGGGTCTTGGTTGAGCTCGAGCAGGAAAGTCCATTAAATAGGTCAAGGTAAGTAATGTTAACGTTTTTTAGTTGATGGAGATCAGAATTAATAGTATAACTGAAAAATAAAATTTATTAAAAAAAAAATAAAAATTCAAACCCGAGCTAAACAAAAACTTTAATCTAAGGGTTTAGAGCCTAAGGTATAGAATTTTATAAAAATTAGCTATATACATTGTTTCTATAACATAATATTAATGTATTTATGAAGTTTAGTCACCATTACATGAATTGTTTGTTCAGAAACAAAGAAAAGGCTAAGCTAAAAAAAAAAATTTAATAAAACTTTAACCAGCGGACGACGACGACAACGACGACGCCGGGGACGCCATGACAAATAGCTCTTTGTTTTTATTCAAAAAGACAAGCTGAAAAGGGATGATATCAAGATATTTGCTATTTGATTAAATAATTTTATTCATATTCGAAAAGTTGTTTATTGATAATAGTCATGGTTTTATTTCCTATTATTTCAGTGACTATGTTTAAATGCAATAAATAACACTTTGAAATAAAGAAGATTGAGAATGTGGTGTGCATTATTTATTCGATAAAGCATCTTTGCAGTTTTAACCTGGTTTAAAAAAATCATATTATTTTCCCTTCAAAATGTCCGACTAAACTAACGTTTTATTCATAAAATAGTATTTATTCATAAAGTTCACGACCACGGATTCAATGTTTAACTCCACAAACTTATAATTAGCATTTCAAATGCGATGGGTATACTTAACTATTATTATTTAAAGTAACGCATCGGTTATTCCTTTTTATAAATAGTCAATAATATTGGTTTCCCGTGAATTATACAATAGTAATTTATTTATTTATATCTTCTTTATTCTGAAGTATTCCTGCATTTCAATAAGGCGCTTTGTTAAATGAAGTCGTAATATCAACGCAATATTAAAAGTTAACAAACTAAAATAAAAGAAATTTAGTCTAAAACGCCTTTACAGATACGGTTAAATGTGACATAATCTTAAAATATAATTCGACTAAACGCTTAAATTATGAATTAACGAAAATAACGATATGGTCAGTGGTTTTGGAGTAAAACGGTATTCATAACTGGATGAATAATACATAAGGTATGTACTTTATAATATATATCATAAGGCATTTTCCAGTTTATAATATGTTTTAGAATTTAAGATTAAGCCTTCATTATAACCTGCGAATATCTAAATGTTTTTCCACTCTTGTGGTGGTATATATATAATGTAAAAGAATTGCTTAATTGTTAATGATTTTATTTAGATAACCTGATTTAAAAGTATGTTACTGATTTGAGCTTAAATCGGCGACACTGTTTTGTCGTTTTGGATATGTCATTTTTTTGTTATAAGTATACATTAAGATGTATTTTAATTTCATTTATACAATCAAATAAAGGCAAACATCAGGATGCTTGATTTATCCGCTTGTTCGATGTTTAATTGATATTCTGTTAGCTGTTTTTTTTAAATGGTGAGCGTCAAATGGCGTGCGCAGCACAAAACAAAGGTGGTTAATATTCAATGTGGCGTAGCGAAATAAACACGATCGAGGCCAAAATTGGCAGCAGACGATTGGTTGTGTATGGTTTGTTTACGCCTAATACAACTATTGCTACTGTTTGCGCATGCACTCGAAGGTTTATTTAGACAAGTTATCGGAATGATATATCACTTGTAACGCCATTCATAAAAGATATGTTTACTATGCGTGACAATATCGATTGTAATACAAGTCGTATGAATGGGGTGTCTCTCTATTTTGTTGGCCATTTAACCGTTGTCTATTACGTTGACCAATGTGTCTTTTTTATTGACTGTTAGCCTATTGGCCTATATCAAATACTACATAACCCTCATGTAGATATAGGTGGTAAACAACTGTATGACTGTCATATATCTACTAAGGTTATATTCTGTTGATGTACAATGTTTACTAAGTGAGATGATCTGACACTGAAGTACAGTTATTTAGAATTAAGTACTCATTATTAACAATATAGCAGAGAATAGTTCCCTGATCATATATTTGGTTAGTACACAACTGTTTTGTATTAAGTAACCCAAGGTAGTATATGCAGAAAACAAATACGTTTGATGAGGTTTTATATTTGAATGTTGAATATAAAATGACGTGTCATATAATTTTGATTTTGATTAATGTATAAGATAAAGAGAAGAACATTAAAATTATAGAATTTTATATGTTGATGGTGAAAGTATAGCTACCAATATATACCATATGTTGCATTAAAAACTGTTATTTTACTAACAGGGCGTATATATGTAGTAATGACTTTGTAAACATATTAGTTTATTCAAGTAGTATTTGGATTTTAAGCTGAGGTACAATAATATTTTTATTATTTTACTAACATAACATATAAACGTTAATGTTAATATAATAGTTATTTCAAGTAGCAATGGTATTTTAGGCTGAGATACAATAAGAATTGTTATATTTTACTAACAGCACATATATCACTAGAAATGACTAAGTAAAAATAATAGTTAATTCAAGTAGTTATGGGACTTTAACCTGGGGTACAATAAGATTGTTTTATTTACTAATAGGACGTATTTACACTTACCAAAAATCAAAACTTTACATCGAATTCTAAAGAGTCTTTTTTGCTGATAATTATATTTTCAGGTTAAAAACAGTTTTCATTGAAGCTTTATAGCTTGATAAATGGTTTTGTGTAATTAACTAGGAATAAATCAGACATGGCATGTATTTTTCTGATCAATTAAGTGGAGAGGTTGCGAAAACAATGAAAAATGGTCATGTTTTTACGAATGCATTTGTGAATACGTCATCTCTGTGGACTAACGTCGACGCTAAATGAGCGTATTTGGAATACATTGCCATTCCAACAGAAGTGCATTTTAGAGATCGTGTATGGTATCAATTTGATGTTTAGACTTGACCAACCGATCCATCTCATTCCATACGTGTTCTATGGGGTTAAGGCTGGAGATACACATGCATTACCACTGGCTTCGCGTGTATTGCAATTGACGTCGTGCCCATAACAGCCCGGTGGCGTGCTGTTGGAATCGGACCAGTGTATGACCGACAAACACGAGTTGGAACACGGTTTTATCTCAAACGGTTTACGATCGTCTTTGCATGAACACCGTTATGCCTAGGAGTACGTGTTGCAGGTAAGAAACGAGTACGTAGATGAGTCAACGTAAAAGCGCGACGAGACCATAACGTTGTTGCACGTACGCGACGGGGTCTGACACGATCTCTGACTTATCCAGTAGTTTTGTACCGGTTCGTCAGAATATAACTAGTCTGTCTTGAACAGCCAAGATGACGTGCAACGGTATTTACCAATGACCACGTCCGGAGCATACCAAGAGCCTGATTTCTCTCAGATTCAGAAAGACGTGGCATCGCTAAATAAAAGTGTTTTTTAAATCAAATTTAAGTTCTTTTATCTGTGCTAAGCGACGAATGATACTTGTCGGTATAAAACCTGTAAGTTAAAAACCGGATGTTGCGCACGTGCAAAAAAAGGAAAACGTTATTTTAGCTCGGACGCATGCTTATTTCGGAAATTCGGGAGAAAAAAAACAACAAAGTGATTATCCACAATTAAATCCGTATAGCCATGTTTAACTCATTTCCAAAATATATGTTAACAACATAAATATTCTAAGTTATAAAGTGTAAAGTTTTCATTTTGGGTCATTGTATGTAGTATTTGTAATATTTAGTTCACTAGACTGACATAGATATATAACTTGCATTGACCATACCTGAAATAAATTATCAAGTCATAATAGCGACACATACGGTTGAATAAAAGAGTAAACATTCTAAGGGTTAATTTGATGCTACTCGTTTAGAATTTAAATTGTGTTCATATCATTGCTGTTGTAAAAGTAAATTAAGGTACGGATGCCAATAAAAGTAAACTCGAATTCATCATTGGCTTGTTTCTACTAATAATGAACAATTAATTATCTACTAACTTATGTATGTTATGATAAAACAACCTTGGTCTTGTGTTACTTTCTGTAATAATGTTGACAGACAGACACGGGCTCTTAAACATGGTTCTAAACGTAAGGATAAGGGAGCAATAAAACAAGGAGGGTTCATTTTACGTTGGGTTTGTTAGGGCATTGTCCCCCACTCCATACCCCACAATTAGCAAGTTATTGCATTTTTGTCAAAACAATATATTCGGAATATACACAAGCACTATTCATTTGTAGAGTGAGTTAAAATCAATATTCAGAGTAGCAATAACGCATATCTGTTCTTAAATGGGGTAAGAATTTCTAAATAATATAAGATATAAGGTAATTTTATTTGAAATTCTTCAACGATAAATGTAGGTTATTACTGTGTTTTATTATTTCATAGTTGCAAATCACTGGTTTCAATGGTAAGATGTAAATAATTATTTTATCACTTTTGAATGAAATGGTTTTACTTTTCAATATGATTTTGTGTATTTTAATTAATTGTACAAAAATATTTCTAAATGTAATTGCTATACAGTGTGTTACTTTGTTTTAATTTCTAGATTAAATCTATTTCACCAAAATACCATAATTTTATATTTCTTATTTAAGTTGAAGATTTTCCAACCTTATTAAAAATATAAAATTCAAATTTCACAGTAATTTAATATTTGTTTCGTTTTATATATTGCATTGGTATAGTGTTATACCTATTAGTCTTGAATAAAATTAAAACTTCCTTTTACAAGGGTAATGCTTGTTTTAATATTAATCAATGTTGGACTACATTTACCACAGCCAGTAAAAAAGATATGTCACTTGCATATAAAAAAAAGGATAATGTCAAGATATTTGCTATTTGATTGAATAATAGTATTCAGAATCGAAAAGTTATCATTTCCTATAAAAAGAGACGTACGTCAAAGATACCCGTTTTCTCCCTATTTATTCATTATTTGCATTGAATTCTTATCATATGAAATAACACAAAATGACGATGTCAAGGGTATAAAGTATAAAAAAAAATTAACACAGTTATAATTTATTTGCAGACGATGCAATATTTGTAACAGATGATTATGAAAATTCATTCACAAGACTTATATTTGTTCTAGAAAAATATAGCTTTATTTCTAGTCTTAAATTAAACACAATGTTTGTAAATGTACAGTATTACGAGCGTGTTTATTAAAACAATTTAACATATTGCTTTGAGAATAAAAAGTTAAATTGGAATTCCGACCAAGCAAAAACACTTGTAACTGTATTTAACTATAAAAATAACAATTTGAATAGCTTAAAGTCTAATTTAACTCCTAAAACAGAAGCATTTTATAGCTGTATAAAACAATGGTAGGATTGACAATAATCCCCTCTTGGAAGGATAACAGCGATTAAGAGTTATTTTGTTTTACACAAGTTTATGACCCCCAAATGATCGAAGTTTATACATTTCTTCACTCATTAAAATCAACCAGGATAAAATCTACAAATAATGAGCTATCGATTTTTGTGAACATAAACGAACTCGAAAAATCGGCCGTAAAACATATTTACTAAAAATATTAAAGATCATAACAATTATTAACCAAAAACAATTGTGTTTTTTTTTTTGTAAGACATTTTACTATCATGCTTTGAAATACATTACGCAATAGACGAAGATTGGTAAACAAAACATAATAATAATTCAAAAATAAAAGTAGGAAACAAAACAATATCTAATAAAACATGGTATGACAGAGGAACACAATATATTGAATATCGATATGATTAAAGAAAACATGAGTTCGTCAACTTTAGTAAATTTTATGAATTGCCGGAGCATTTCAATTTTTGTTTATGTATTTATGATTTCAAGTATTCAAAAATATAAATATCTGTGGAAAACAAACATTGCTAAATAAATTACATGAATCAATTTTTTATATGATTAAGGAAAGACAGTTTTTTTTTATACAAATCAGAAAATTAATGGGAACTTTTTTCCAATGATCTACAGTAAGTTCGTTCATTAATACGTTGCCCTTTAAGTCAACTATTGATGCAAAAATGAGCGAATTCCAATACTAGTATATCATGCGGACTATATCTACAATTAAATATCTTTTCATATGCAATTTAGCACAGTTAAATCATTGTGCTTTTTTACAATAGTTATGTTGAAATTGTAAAGCATATTTTGGGGATATTTTGCCCGTGTGTTGTATTCTTATCGGGCAATTCCAATTAAAATATATGATATATAAATAGAATTTTGTAATATTAAAAATCATAATAAAATAAAAGTTTTGAGGAAATTCACACTGTTGTGTTACATGCAAAACTATGTAACTATTTCATGTAGATAAAACGTAGTAAAATATATAGATACGATAGGTATAATCTCAAGATATAACTTAATCATGAGTCATTCAATTAGGTAAATGTTGCTACAACTGTGTACAATTGTTAATGCCGCTATTTAATTGTTAAAACTCCTGTTTTCACAGTATAAAGGGATCATCTCAAGTTATTAATTAAAGATTAGTTGGCCAAGGAAGTAAATGTTGGCTCAAGAAAACACATATTCAGTGCAAGTTTTTTTTTTTAAAGTCAATCAAATTCAGTAACATACCAAAACTAATTGGAACTTATGTGTGATTAATGTGAAAGATACCGATATAATGTAGAGATGTATAATAAACGATTGATTGATTGATTGATTGATTGATTGATTGATTGATTGATTGATTGAATGAATATTCAGCGTCATTTTTATACCATTGAGGGCTAACAGACTCCTGGAAGGTTAACCAGTATTCGAGCACACCCCATCTCTGCAAGTAACTGATAACTTTTCCACTTGAATCAGCGGTGAGAGACAAATGATAATGAGACACAATGTCGTATATCAATCATTACGGAGAATTTGGCCAGGTAGAGGTTCGAACTCACGACCCCTGAATTAGAAGTCAGACGAGTAACTGACTGAGCAAATCGGGCCAGTTTGCTCTTTGTAGTTTTTTTATATCCATTTATTCCACTTTTCATTTACATTACAAATACATAGTAAAGTATAATTCTAATAAAAAAATATCAAGTTAAAATGTTTAGTGAAACTGAGGATTGGCATCTTAATTAAGAAAAATTTAAAAGGTTAATTTGTAAATTTTTAAATTTTAAATTCCAATTTTCAAATTCTAAGTTTCAAATTATGAATGTCTCCGCTAAATTTATATCATCTCATGAACTTAAGAGGATGAAATATGTAGCTTGGACATTTTATATTAACTGACGACTAAAGGTGAAATTTCAGTGAATGCAATGTGTAAGCTACAAGTCGCAATATCAAAATCACACACAAGGAAGTATGAAATTGACAACTGATGTAAATATAATCTATAATAACAAAGTGCAACTTGCCATTTACTCACAAGGAGTAAAGAAATTGTCATTTACGTGACTGAAATTTGTAATAACCAATTCAAAAATGCAATAAAGCAATCTGAATTACGGCCGATAATTCCCTCTATACAATAGTAGATATACTATAATGTGCACAAAATACTAGTATAATGTTAAGAACATACTTTTTTAATTATCACAAACTGATGAGTTATACCGACGTTGAAGATTGTTCTTTTTTACTTAGTGTAGGATAAAATAATTGAATATTTTACTTAGGGTAGGATTAAATAATTGAAAATTTGACTTAGGGTAGGATTAAATAATTGAATATTTTACTTAGGGTAGGATTAAATAATTGAAAATTTGACTTAGGGTAGGATTAAATAATTGAATATTTTACTTAGGGTAGGATTAAATAATTGAAAATTTTACTTAGGGTAGGATTAAATAATTGAAAATTAGGGTAGGATTAAATAATTGAAAATTTTACTTAAGGTAGGATAAAATAATTGAATATCTTACTTAGGGTAGGATTAAATAATTGAATATGTTTCTTAGAGTGGGATCAAATAATTGAATATTTTACTTAGGGTAGGATAAAATAATTGAATGTTTTACTAAGGGTAGGATAAAATAATTGAATATTTTACTTAGGGTACGATAAAATAATTGAATATTTTACTTAGGGTACGATAAAATAATTTAATATTTTACTTAGGGTAGGATTAAATAATTTAATATTTTACTTACGGTACGATAAAATAATTGAATATTTTACTTAGGGAAGGATAAAATTATTGAATATTTTACTTAAGGTAGGATTAAATAATTGAATATTTTACTTAGGACTTAGGGTAGGATAAAATAATTGAATATTTTACTTAGGGTACGATAAAATAATTGAATATTTTACTTAGGGTACGATAAAATAATTTAATATTTTACATAGGGTAGGATTAAATAATTGAATATTTTACTTACGGTACGATAAAATAATTGAATATTTTACTTAGGGAAGGATAAATTTATTGAATATTTTACTTAAGGTAGGATTAAATAATTGAATATTTTACTTAGGACTTAGGGTAGGATAAAATAATTGAATATTTTACTTAGGGTAGGATTAAATAATTTAATAGTTTACTTAGGGTAGGATTAAATAATTGAATATTTTACTTAGGGTAAATAATTGAATATTTTACTTAGGATAGGATAAAATAATTGAATATTTTACTTAGGGTAGGATTAAATAATTGAATATTTTACTTAGGGTAGGATAAAATAATTGAATATTTTTCTTAGGGTAGGAAAAATAATTGAATATTTTACTTAGGGTAGGATTAAATATTTGAATATTTTACTTATGGTAGGATAAAATAAAAGAATATTGCAAAATTACAGCTATAACTCGGACATCAAAAAAGACCAAACATAGCCATGATTGCGACGTCATATGTAATTACATGTTATATCATATTTACCGCAGAAAAAATACATATTCACATTTGAAATTACTTATAGTTTCATTGTATTTTACATAAATCTCTGATATCGAAACAAAATTTAAAATGTAGGTTCCTTCTTAATTAAAACACCAATAGCATATGAAGACACGACAAGAAATACATGAGGCCAATATGTAATAGTTAACTGTTAATGCAATTTTTAAAATAATTTCACTGTTTCATAATATTGCTTATGGTTTTGTTCACATGTCTCTGGCTAAAAGGAGTCTGAAAAATAATTTAGGTAAAATACAAAATACTAATCAAATTACCGTTTCACTGCATGGTCCCTATAAAACAATTAAAATAAAAAAAATAGTTAAAGATAATTTTATAACTATCAACCATATTATATAAATTTAATTAAGTATTGCAACTTATGAAATATATAGTATCACAGAATTTTAATACTACTGGAAACATCCAATGTAAACAAGTTAATGATCTATCACAATAACATTTTCTATAGAAAACTATGGTAACTTTAATGAAATGAATGGCAAATTTCAAAGAAGTATTCAATTGATGCAACATTGGACATATATAACAGTATGTAATAACCTTAGATCGTCCATGAAGCCAAAATGCTTATTTCCAATGAGTTCAACAGTATAAAGTTGAAGAGTTTGGAATTTGGAAATGTATAATTGTTATCATCACAACTTTTGTATAAAACTAATACAATTTAAACATTGAGCATATCTGGAATATCACATGTGAAATAAGAGAGCACATATTTAACAAAAACAAAATTGTCTTTCATATATGAAACACACTTGTCATTAACATTTATTTTTTTGACATGTATGGAGTTTGTTTCCTAACCCTTTGTTTAAGCTTAGGTACCAAGAAGAACATGAATAGACCAAATGCCATTGTATCAGAGCAGAACATATCTATTTTCTAGTTTTAAAATCTTTGAACCTTGCTTGTATATACAAAACTTTAAGACGTTAATTTACCTTGCTCACATTACTGTTTACATTAGTTTTTACTGACAAAGAAATTTCAAGAGTAACACCTAGATATTTCATAGACTGTGTGGACTCAATAAAAGGTCCATTTCAAACAATTTTGGAATCGTTAACTTGCTTTAATCTACGTTTTGAGCCAAAAATAACGCACTCGGTTAAACCAAGATGTAGGACAGCTTATTATATTCTAGCCGAGATGAGCAAGACACCAACACACTTCCAAATTTAGAAGAAATAACACTATATTAGTTATAAGCTTTAAGAATCGTGCTGTTATCAGCATATAGAATTATTTACATTCGGGGTCAATGCTAATAACCATGTCATTTACATGGTAAAAAATAGAAGCAGGCCTAAGATGCTACCCTGTGGAACGCCACATGTTACAGATTTATACTTTGAAAATACATCTTTAACACTAACTGGTTGTTTTTCGTTTTAAATAAGACATGAACAAATCAGTATTATAACCCATTGATTTTAGTTTACTACATAAAATATGATAATCAGCTGTTCCAAAGGATGTTTGTAAATCTTACATAAACATGCCTGTATAAAATCCTTTAGCACTGTTGCTTTCAATATGGTCTATAAATTGGACAAGGCAATTGTCAGTTGAATATGAATTCCTAAAACCTGACTCCAATTCATACAATAAATTGTTGCAATCTAAGATGTTCTCAAGTTGAGTATATACAGACCTTTCTAGAATTTTAGACACAATACTTAAAATACTAACTGGTCTATAGTTGCCTACCTAATTTTCAGAGATTGACATATTTACAATAAAAGTAATTGGCATTTTTAACAAAACTGCAGCATCTTTCAATAATGTAGCAGGTTCATCTTAACCTGTACTTTTTTATGCATTAAGATTCCTTGTATACAAATGTCTCTGACAAATGTTTTAAAACATGTCGTTGATAGAGTCTCTGTCTCTGTAAAAATCTGTCAAAGCTGTTGAGTTCAGATCAAACATCAAATTACATGTTTGGAATATACCAAATATTAATACAGTAGTATAGGTAGGTAAATTTTATATTTAAAGTCCAATATACTAAACATTATGTGAGATATAATGTAAAAGCAATGGCAAACATTGTAGTATATTCATATATAAATTTGAAATAAACACGTGACAATGGCAAACAGTGTAGTTTATTCATATATAAATTATAAACAAAGACCTGACAATGGCATATATTGTAGTATATTCATATATAAACTAGAAATAAAAACCTGACATAGTAAATATTGTAGTATATTCACATATAAACAAGAAATAAACACATGACAATGGCAAAAATTGTAGTATATTCATATATAAATTAGAAATAAACACATGACTATGGCAAACATTGTAGTATATTCATGTACAAAAAAGAAATAAACACCTGACAATGGCAGATATTGTAGTATATTCATATATAAACTAGAAATAAAAACCTGACGATAGCAAATATTGTAGTATATTCATATATAAACTAGAAATAAAAACCTGACAATGGCAAATATTGAAGTATATTCATATTTAAACTAGAAATAAAAACCTGACAATGGCAAATATTGTAGTATATTCATATAAAAAGTAGAAATAAACACCTGACAATGGCAAACATTGTAATATATTCATATATAAATTAGAAATAAACACGTGACAATACAAACATATCAATTGCTTATTTCAGTTTTTAAACATGCAAAGAGAAGGTATCATGAAATATAATATTACGCATTTTCATATATGTTTTGTGATAGTGTGTACACATAATATCATCTCACAAAGTATACATTTTACATACATATGATATAACCTTATTACAGTCGCCAGACCACTTAAATTCCCCAGGGCGTATTGCATGTCATTATGGGCAATAGATAAGCAGTAAATAGAAAAGAATATATTGGTCAATTGATCAATGGTCAATAGTTAACCATCGTCGGATACTTACGCGTAATCCATTCCGATTCTCTCCATTTATCATCCGTGGGATATAACACTAGCTTTGCGTCGTTTTTACCTAGTCACAATCCAACTTTATGATTGGTTCCTTCACGATTTCATGAAGGGAACGTTATCCAATTGCAACGCTAGTTTCATGCAAACGCCGTTTTGATAAGTCGTTGTTTACGTTAGCTGTATTTTTCTGTTCTGTTCAAATAAACGATACAGAGCTAGCATAATTTCCCACGGGTGATAGATGGAAAGTATCGGAATTGACATCCGTTGGTATGCGACGATGATAGTCAAAATAGATAATTTACCTTCTTTCAAAGACTGTTTCTGTTCATTCTTTAAGCTAATTACTATATGTGTTATTTACTAATATACGCTTGTTATGAAAATATTGTCTTTGAGACATGTAATGTTTAATTATATCACAGGAAATACAGCACGACACTGTTTTATTTTTATCTATTTTTTTCTTAAGAATTAATAAAATGGTTTAATAATCAATTCAATACGTTATTTTAGTTTGTTTGCTGTTTAATGAAAGGTCTCTTCATATATAATATATATTAAAAAAGATAGAGGAAAAAAAAAAAAATAAACGCCCAAGCGTTCCTCATCAGGGAAAGTCGAAGTATTTTTTATTTTCAATTTTCTTCCCAGTTTCTTGGTCATTTTTTTATGACAGGTCATGATATTTTATATTTTGTGTATGTTTATACAGTAGTATAATGTTTACTGAAAGAATACATTGTTGTATTTATTCCATTCCGTTTCAAAATTATGGATATCATTATTTTGTTGGACAATGCATTTTAGTGATAAGAATGCATTTGTGAATCTGTTTTTAAATGTAACTACAGATAATGTACCATTACGTCGTTTTGTTGAAAATATTTAATATTTAATTTATAGGATAAATCAAATGTCTGCCTTTGAATAGTTATTCGTAATATTAAATATAAATAGTTCTTCTATAAATGTTATGTTGACATTTTTCGTTTGAAGCCACTGCTTAATATCTTGAAGTAATTGTGTTTCTGTTCATATCCAAAACATATGTATTAGAGTTTATTCTTGTTGGCAATCATGACATAATGGGCTGTTACTAATCTTAATTTTATGTAGATATTTTTTTTTTATTAGTAAGACTCTATGATTAATTTTAATTTTGAACCAACTTAAAATTGAACTATAGTTGTTTTTAAAGTGTGCTTTGTAAATTTTATTTAAAGTTTATTGTTCTGTTTCATACATATTTCCCCATTTAAGTTCAGATGTTGGTGGGCAGTTTTTATTTATTCAAAACATTATGTAATACTTTACAACCCTTTGTGTGTATAATGATTTTGGATATATTAAAAGGAACAATAGGGTAACTGCAGTTTTTAAGTATTTAAGTAATTATATTGTTGTTTGTAAGGAATACTTTAATTGCATTTATAATACCATTATATAGAATAAAATTAGTGTTTATATTATAATTTTCTGTGATTTCTTGTTTGCAAAAAACCTGTCATTGACTTTTATTAAGTCATTTAATATATAATACCATTACTGCACCATGGTTTACAAAATAATGATTCTCTTTCAATTATAATATCTTCATTATAAAAAAGTGGTGACCTGAGAAAGTGATCTGTATGTGTAAGTTTATTCATATTTTGATAACTATATGTAATGCTTCAAAGACATCTTTCCAGAACAAATTCTTTATTTTGTCTCTTTGTTTACTTTAAACCTTTCAATTTAATTTTTCTTCAATACCAGTTTTCCAATTTACATCCAGTTTCATCAATCTTCTTATGTTATTTTAAGTGTTGAACTAAATGCATTTATATTAACCATATTTAATCTTCCATCTATATATTGTTTTATTTAAGAATAGATGGTTTTCTATTGGTAGAAAATAAAGATTTAATGACAGTTATTTTATCAAGTGATAAGTGATATATTTGCATTGCCAGAGTTTGATTAGCTTTTTGATTTTCAATATATTTTCTTTATAGATTA
The DNA here is from genome assembly GCA_029582155.1 of Panopea generosa. Lineage (NCBI taxonomy): Eukaryota > Metazoa > Mollusca > Bivalvia > Adapedonta > Hiatellidae > Panopea > Panopea generosa. Next base: position 65,837,724 of record CM055903.1, on the reverse strand, counting down.
TTTTGATAATTTCATTAAGGTTTACGTTAAAAGTGATACCTAATAATTTGAATTCTGTTTTGCCCCGGTTTTGTTTCCATTTTGTTTTGATTGTTTCTGAGCTATATTTTACGACCTATACATACTACCTGGGTTTTATCAAAGTTAACTTTAAGACCAGAACATTAAGGAATATTTGATAATTCATAAATCGTTTCATTTGAATACTTATCTGACCATTGAGAATAGCTGAAGTATCGTCAGTATGTTGTGAAAGTTTATATAATGTTTCCACAATGGTGACGAAAATATACAGTGACAAGGGGTCGCATTGAGAACAATTGCAACATATTTAAAAAAAATGGCCGCCATGATTCAAATAAATGTACCGATAATATAATGACGTTACGTTATTAAATCCGAAATATTTTAAAACTTTATTAATAAAATACAAAGAGACTGAATCGAAGGCTTTCTCGACGTCGATAAATAACAATAACCCAAATATCTTTTTCTTCCGTATACTGCATTATATCATATAATAATCTTGTATTTTCTCCAAACTATCATCCAGCAACGAACCCGGTTTTATCTGAGTGTATTTATTTATTTAAAGTGCTTTAATGCGATTTGGTATACAGCCTGAGCCAATTGTATACACATCATTAAAAAATGAAAAGGGTCTATAATATGTCATCTGGAATCTTCTCTTATTTTCTTTAGCTATATTCCTCTCTGTTTATCATCAAATAATTATTCTTTATCAAAACCAGCAATTATTGACCGTACTACAAAATGTCCTAATTTACCCCAGAAAATCATGTAAACATTACAATTATAACCTGAACTTTCAGGATCTTTCCCATTTTTCATTGCTTTAAGTGTAGTTGAAGCCTGCTCAAAAATAATTTAACCTTATATATATCTGTTTGGTAAAACTTTCATCATTTTTTTCAAGTGTTGTATTATTTTACTGGAACACTTATGTGATTCCAATTTACCATAAAATAATTTGATCGATTTTCATCATCTTCAATAATAGTTGCCTTCCATCTTATTAAATATCTCGTATTATTTTGATTTCAGATGTTTATAAGCTATTTTTTATGATTTTATGATTTGTCAAGATTGTTTAAGTTTATTTTAAATTGTCTATTTTATTTATCAGATCTTATTCTAACTTGTCAGTCTTAAAACTTGCATAAAATATTGACTTGCCTCTGAGTTCCATTAGCAACGTTTTAAGAAATTGCTCATCGTCTATAAAAATTGAATTTTATCATAAGCAATGTGTTCAATAATATTCGGGTATGCATATTGTGCCATTATTTCTTGGATTGTATCTTTTATTTTATTTTATTTAAGTAGTTTTAATCATTTAAAGACTGTTATTGTGCTTCCAGAGACATTTGCCAGGTTAAAAATTGTTAAAAGAAATATTTGAAATAACCATTGAATCGTCGGATCTGTAACTATCTGTAACTAATATGACATTTAATTACTGAAGAGAGTAATTTTTCTGACATTAGAAAAAGATCAAGTCTAGCCTGTTTTAAAGGTGTTTTACGCCTCTAGTAATTTGTAATACTTGACACAAAAATTAAGATTTTATTTAAATTATATAAGATTGTGTCTCTCTGTAGACAAAAATATATTGCTGATAAATCACTAAAAACATGTGCTGTGTATATCAAAATACATATCTGCCAAAGGCTAAGGCTGCATATTACAAGCCGGACAGACAGTCAATTTATTTTGTACCTTTACAGTTTGTTTTAGTTTTCTTTATTCAATCAAAAACGGAACAAAAAGTAAAACTGAACAAAAAACCCACAAAAATATTTTAACATGTCAAAACTTAACATGTAATTCTTCAGTAACAAATTAAGATAGTTTTATATTAGTTTTGTATTATCACATTTTTAGTGAAAATTATTTTTAATTAAGAGTGTACTTTGTTTTTCATAAAATCAAATTACATATACAGGAGTGGTGTAATCCGCTCTTTGTGTATGAAACAATGACGTCTTTAATGCAAAATGTACCAAGGATATTTAATCTATGGGTCGTCTTCAAAGCTATTTTTATTACTTTAGAGCAATTATGCATTTATCAAATATTTTCCTTTTCCAAATCAGCTTAAATCCATGAAAATGACAAATTCATCTTTTAAATCCATATTGAATTAGCATGAAAACACTGGGAATTAAATGAGGTTCAAAGGTGATACAGAAAGCCCCAGTTAAGTTTTCACCGAATCACAATAAATCCACTTAAGCCATGTAAATAAATATATAAACATTCAAGCCCGTTTTGAACTAACATAAAAACACACCTAAAGAATATCAATCCATTGTGGTTCATAAGTGATATTGAAAGTCCCATTTAAGTTTTAGGTAAAGAACTGAATTTAATCCATTTGAATCCATTTAACAAAGTTTTAAAATAAATCAATCAATAATCCAATTAGCAAAAACAACACACAGTAGAGTTGTGATTGTCAGTGATATAGAAAGTTCAACTTAAATTCTAGAGAAGCATTTTTGTGTCAAGAGCTTATTTTAAAACTAGTCTATCTACATTCTAAGTCTATATTGCGATAGACTATTTTAACACCAGGCTAGTATATCTACCTTCAAAGTTTATATTGAGCTACACTAGTTTTACACTAAACTAGTCTAGCTACCTTCTAAGTCTATGTTGAGCAATACTAGTTTTATACTAAGATAGCATACCTACCTTCTTAGTCTATATTGAGCTAAACTAGTTTTACACTTAACTAACTACCTTCTTTTAGTTATACTAGTTTTACACTAAGCTAGACTAACTACATTCTCAATATATTTTTATCTAGACTATATTTACACACAACTATCTACATTCTTAGTGTATGTTGAGCTAGACTAGTTTTACATTAAGCTAGTTATTCTAGCCGTTAAGTCTATGTTGAGTTAGACTAGATTAACACTAAACTAGTCAATCTATCTTCTCAGATCATGTTGAGCTACGCTAGTGTTACACTAAATATGTCTATCTATTTTCTTAGACCACGTTGAGCTAGAATAGTTCAACTACCTTCGAAGTCTCTGTTGATCAAGACTAGTTTTACGCTAACACACACACGCACGCACGCACGCACGCACGCACGCTCATCGTTAAATGTCTTTTTTATATTTCTTGCGGGGTGAAAATTCTAAATATTAATCCAATTAATAAGTTATTGTAAGTTGAAAATTATGTGATTGACATTTCTTTATTAAATTTATTCTTTTTCAGTTCCAGTAGGAGTGATTATGTAGCATAAAAACCCACAAAGAAGAAAATAACGTTTTCATTAACAAAATAATTAACTTCTATAATTAAAATGTATGTGAAAGCCTGTGATACTGAACAATTTTGATTGAAGAAGTCAAAACAAAAATGCAAAAATGACACACGAAGAACAGCTTAAAAACCAATGGTATCGAAATTGGGTTAAAGCTGGAATAGCCCTTAAGTATCTCAAAGATGGTATAGAAACCTTTGTTGACGATGGTATTAAAGACGCTCAAAATACATTCTTGCAAGATATAAGAAACAACTTAAGTCATGGTGTTGCATTCTGTGATGGATGTGCAACTAAGAACGTGATACCATGCCCTACATACGGCATTTGTAATGTGAGTAGGAGGGGAGGAATATGTAACTATCATGATAAAAATGATCCTCCACAAAGTTATAGGAAATGCCCAAACAATGTGTGTGACAGACTTTATCAAAAAATCCAAGATCATCACCGTTATACTCCTGCCTGGAAGAACACGGACGCTTCCATGTGGTGTAAGAGTCATTGGGAAATTGCCAAATGCTTTCTACCTCTGGGTAACTATGGGGAGAAGACATCTGCTTCAGAAACAGATTGCAGTGGTCTACTTAATGTCATTGTGAATTGTTCGCCGATGCAGAATAGGTTGAATGTCGTAATAAATCCACATCATGACATTGTGTCGAAGGTAGGTGTGGTGGGAGTTTTATCTGAATTTTTTTAGTTATGATTTTTATACGGATTCAGCTTAAGTAAAAACTGTTTATTCTTGATTTATCAAGTTGTTCGTAAATTAATGTAAAAATAAACATTAAAGTACGCTATACATGAAATAAGAAAAATACATACGCTGCCACAATCGGTCTCTGACACTGGAATAAATACGGAAAACGCGAGACAATTGTGTTGGTCGAATGGTCATGAATCCCACCTAGATTATTTTTAAAGAATAATAAATCTGATTAAATATTAATACCAGTTGCGATAAATTACCCGTTTCAGGTTTAAAAAGTAAAATTTTAAACTATGCAGTAAATGGTTAACATCATTAACTACGAGAGATAATGCACTCTTTATATCTATGATGGCTCTGTTATATCCCTTATGGACAGATTTAACGATGTTTTCTTACCTCGATCGCGTTCCGTGTTTTAAAGGCATCCTTTTATCAGGTATTATATCTTTATCTTTTAGAACATCAAAGCCAGAAATGCTATTCTGCATTCTCCAAAATTAGAACTAGCAGAACAAGTATTACATGAATATATTGACGGAATGATAACATTGCTACAAGACACAAAAATACTTGTCAAAGAACCAGATGCAATATTGGCTGTTGAAAAACTTAAACAGGTATCGTGTTATATGATCATTGCTATTTACAAAATTGGATCTTGGCAAAAGCGCACTCATTTGTTAATGGCAAAGATAAACAACTCACACAGACATCGTTTTCGGTGCAACATAAAATAAAATGAATACATCTGTTAAGCGATCGTGAATGTTCAATACGATCGTTAAAACTTGCCAAACGCATGAAATCAAACTATGTGTATTGGTAGTAAACTGACCAATAGAGAAATTGCATTCACATTCTCTTAGATTGCATGTTATTCCACCGATAACATACAATGCTTACTAAATATACGTATAAGGCGAAACGATAGGGTTGAATTCTATTTTATTATATTTTTAACTGTTTAACAGGAGTATATATTTTGTACACCATTTCTTTCTACTACTCAAATCATTGTTTAAGATCTAATATATTTTGTTTATTTAATTTGTTTTCATTATATGCTTTACATAGTTATCTCTATTGTTATATTCTATTAATTAACATACCGACCGACAAAAGTGCATAGCTGCATGTACAGTTTAACAACAAAAAGAGCAATGTAGTCAATATACGTCCGATAAATGCCAGAAGCATAATGAATGGAATACAAATATCGAACTTTTAAACTCATTGATTACCTCCTTAAGCATCATTTTCGGGTTGGGTATCCGAAATTCTACAAATTCCATTGAATATTTAAAGATAATTAAAGTTATCTCGAGCAGAAGTCTATTCCCGTCACTCTGAACTGTGAAAACATGGTATATAATGGGTTTTGACAAAAAAACTGATAATGAAGTACACGTTTCTAATTCCATTAGAATAACAATATTTGTTATAACAATAAAATAACCGTGATCTGAAAATATGTCAATATTATTTGTGTATTATTTCTTTTTAATTGCCTTGTTAAAATATTGTTCTAATCATCAGTTAAAACTAGACAAACTAGTGATATCTACAAAGGATTCTATTGATGTCCGAGAAGAAGCACTAGCTGCTATAGCAGAAAAAAAGAATGAGGCGATTGAGGACATTGAAGCAAAGAGAGCCGAAGCTATACAGCAGCTTAGTGGACTGCAAAAAGACGTGAATGATGGTACTCAATCACAAATGAAAGCCATACAATCGAACATTGAACTACAAATTGATGATTTACGTCAAGTAATTATATCATTTTACTTTTCCCATTAATTCGTAATATAAGATACAAGTAGGAAGGCTGAGGACATTGAAGCAAAGAAGGCCGAAGTTATACAGCAGCTTAGTGGACTGCAAAAAGACGTGAATGGTACTTAAACTCAAATGAAAGCCTAACAATCGAACATTGAAGATTTACGTCAAATAATGACATTATTTTATTTTTCCTATGAACTTGCATTATTAGATATTAAAAGGAAAGCTACATAAAACTTTAATCCTGGATTGACATATACCTACTTTCAAGATACGTTTATAATGATTCTTCGATATTGTATTATCCTGCCATATGTCATTATAAGAATATACACTCATGTATTTTGAAAACGCTCCACTGACATACAGGTAATATTAGTGCTGAAAATATCATCTGATTTCAAAGAAAATTTATATACGTTAATAGTGCCATATCTGTCATGGATACATACAATGCACCGCTGTCGCATGGAGAGAATTATCCGGGACTTTGAAAACGCATCCCCTTTAAAACAGTACAACTTTTTTATCTTACGGAGTTTTTATTTCTGCTCTATACTAGGTTTTAACTTGACAGCCTTTCTACAAATTACGGTATATGTGCATATACCAGGCGAATGGTTCATACACCTGTTATTGACGCCTTTCACTTTTTATTTTCACTTTTGGGGGTAGCTTCGAAAAGTGAAAATAATGCATTAAAATTTCAAGTCTCAGTCCTGAATTTTTGACAGTAAAACACAGAGACGGCACTCTTGACGTATATAAACTTTCTTTGAAATCTGATAGTTTCTGCACGAAAATTGCCTGTATGTAAGTGGTGAGTTTACAAAGTCTCTGAATGTATTAACTACTTCTAAAACACTTGTATTAATATATGATTATATATATTATATTTATCATTTTATATATTATATTTATTTAAATCTTATATATTATTTTATAAATTATATTTATTTTATATATTATATATATACGAGATATGTTCATAAATACTCGGAAAGGTGGTCTTCAATAAGCATAACTTGGCGGATGTTTCTGAATTTCGTCAGATAATAGTTTAACGTATAACTAATGCGAATAATCTTAACAATAATATTCATAATCGACATCATTTACTGTGACCTGCGTGTTCAAAATCTATGAAACAAAAAAAACACTTCATACACCTGTCTACACACCAATTACATTTTTTTTTCTGAAAAGCCATGTGGAATTGATGAGATATAACACTGAACTGCGCGTTGAAGCTTCACAAGATAATCTAATTCCACTCTTTAGTGTTCAGTGTCGAGTAAAGGAAGAAGTAACACTGTGCCAAATGGGGGTTGTAAGTGTTTGTGTGTGTGAGGTGGGGGAATACTTTATGAAACAGGTCATTGCTGGTGTATTGAGTTGCAGACGCTCGATGCGCAGGCCCATTATCATGATGCAAAATATCCGTCGGTAGTTTTTCTGCACGCTTCCTCCTCATCGCCCTCGGTTCAAGAATGGAGTTTTCTACATCGTTGACTGCATTTTTGTGTTCATTTAAACAATCCGGTCAATAATTGCATGAGCCTTACCATCAAATCAGCTCAACATACAAAGAGCTGTTCCTTTTGATATTTGATCAGCATCTTTAGGTTCCACATGACAAACAATCTACGTACATTTTGTTCATCGTGAATAATTTTCCATAACTGCCATCCACCTTATCCGCCATTTCACATATCATGACACCATGATTTTTATCGAGTAGTGCTTTAATTTGTGTGAAGTTACTTGACGTTATTGACTTCGAGCGACACTTCGCGGGTCGCCATTGAGCCCATCCTTTCTAAGAAACTACTATACCACAGATATAGTAATGCGTTTTTTCATTGCATTATCTCCATATGCATTCAGCAGCATAGTTATTGTTTCTGTCCGTGACATTATATTTAGGACAAAACTGTATCGCTGATACGTTCCATATTCATTTTCATTAGACAAGCAAGAAATAATGGCTACAAACAATCTTCCGAAGTCAGATTTTTTTATCTGACATCAAGCACATATCGCTACGGTTTGTTTTGCGCATTTACCACCACATATTAGAAAAATGTAACGTCATGCGTGTATGAATGATACACCATGTTTCACACAACCCAAACCTGAAATAACTAAATTCCGGGCCTCGTTACATTGAGAGATGTTGCTATAGGAATCGTTTTCGCTCAATCAATAACAACGATTTCTATAAATCAATTTAAATCATAGCACTGCAGTGCTGATGGGGCAGAGCATATAAGATGTAAAATGTCGCTATTGTTTTAGACAAACAGGTCAGTTTGCATACGTTGAATTAGAATAATCCCGATTACCTTTGATTCTTATACAGTGTACAAAATCTACATGTTCTATGCTTAACGCTGACCCTTTTCTCAGAGAATATAACTGAATGGTTTGCCTTTGAAAGTGAATTTTTTGCTATAGTAGGAATATTAACTCTTAAATATAGCAAAATGTCTAACTTCAAGATATAAGTTCAACTCAATGATATGAGATTTGTATCTTTTACCCAACTTGTGATATTTTCAGAAATGACAAGCTTTCTATCATATATAAAATATCAAAGTGCTCTGAATGAATTCCACTTTGAATATATTCATTTACTATTTTCTTTATTGATTTCTCTAGCGCAACAGTGAAACAGTTCGTTTAAAAGACGAAAAGTAGAAATGTGAATGTCGACATTAATAATTGATTCTTACATTTATATTTTCTAGGGCCCTATATTACCCCATAAACGGAACCGCACTAGCCGAAATGTTATGGCGCCGATTTTTAGACACATCTGGATGTTTGCGTATTTTTGCTACGGAAACACAAATGCTTTAAATCTTATATGTTTAAATGGAAATTATCTACCGTTCAAATTATTGGAAATATATGAAATATTTACTAAATAACAAAAAACAGCACTGACATTATTCATAACTCGATCAATCTCGAATTCATTTTAGGAATACAAGTCTATTTTTAAACATTTTGGAGAAACCGCAAGTCACGTGATCGACATTACCATATCTGTATTTTAAGAACATGTATTGATTGTTTTTTGGCATAAGCAAGAAGTATAGTTCCTTGGCATAAGGGACAGATCTAAAAAAGTTTCGTTCCCGTACACATTTTTAAAAGTTCTTGCAGAAATATACGACTCTTTCAATGTACATTTTGGCGAAATACTTCGTGACCTGGAATTCGAATTTATATAATAAGTGGCGGATCTAGGAATTTTTGTTAGGAGGGGAGTGGCGCGAAAATCCTAATTAAAAATTAGAGCTTGAATACATGAGAAAAACTATGTTTTTCAAATTTTAGTGGGGTCCGCACCCCCTTCAACCCACTCTTGATAATGGCACTGAATTGGTACAAACGTAACTGGTAATACGTATTCATGCGTTTAACTATTAGTTTAGTAATATTAATTTGTGCTGATTATTAACACTGAATAATTACATGTATTTAAAAAATTGACATTTCTTTAAAGGTATAAATCGTCAATGTCTGTTATAATATTAATGTTTTCGTTGAAAGAGGGGAATCTACCATTTTAAAGCGATTTCGAAGGACTTTTGTGGTGGAACTATTTTCCCGTGTTAGTGGTTGTCAGGTTTGCATAAACAGAAAACACGGCTGTAATTTTTCGGTATAGAAAATTTATGTTTGCTCTGAGCGCGGTTGCTAAAGCACCGCCCCCCAAAAAACGAATTTACAAAATTCTGATATTTTTCATCATCTTGATATTATTTATGAGAAAATAAGAGCAAACTTTCCAGTTTTTTAATCACACCTCGAATATATTTATGTAAAAATCTTTATAAATATTCAAATTGTTCAAGTAAAAAAACAATAACATTATTTATTCCATTGATAGCTTATTAATAATGAGAAAGATTCATTCTTTAAATAAGTACTTTTTAAAGCAAAACGGACATACAGGTGGGTGATTCATCTAAGAGAAAATAGTTTGATGGGCTTATTTTTATTTTCTTTGATCAATAAAATAAAAATGTTTTGTAGAATTAATGAATTTTTAAACATCGGCAATCTTCAAAAAAATTGAGCCAAGCGATCAGATAAACTGATACTTCTCTTTTGTACCTTGAAGGAAAATGAGATTAAAATGGACGCCATTGAATGTTCAATAGAGCGACTACCGCAGCAAAAACATACGATCGACTACCAAACCAAAAAACAAGGTAAATAAACGAGCTTATTATTGCAATGTTTTTGGGGTTTTGTTACTTTTATTGATTTAGTACATACGTTTAATTTGACAAAATTCAAATGTTGATAGTTTTTTATTTTATGATTAGCCACAATTTATTTTTAAATAATTCAATTTACTGAAAATAATAAATAGATAGATAGGATGCTGATTGTGTCTGTTAAATAATTAAACGTTTTAAGTTCTAGTACGGCAGTGGGTTCTTGATTTTGCACTAGCACTTTTTCTTAAATAAACGTATATGCATCACTTATCCATTTATGTTATACTATTTAATACGCGTATTTCTTACTTGTGTGTAACATGTGTAGTAGTTAGCGTGTAGAAATATATGTTCCATTGTCACACTAGACAATTCTACAAAATATTTGTGGTTAAGCGAGGTCTATAAAAATCATAGGGATATTTCAGTATAAAAATGAAATGCACTGGATTAAAATATACGATGTCAAAATCGTAATATTTGTTCTAACTAGTACTTCTCAATTTGTTTCCAGGACTCCAAAATACACTTACCGACATGTACAGGAAACATCTGTCGAAAATTCCAGTTTCACCTGTGCTTGACGAGATCGATGTAAGAGTAGACGATGTGTTTGTAGAACTTATTATTTGTGATGATTTGGTACATGAACCAAATACATTAGAAAACAAAAGAACAAATGGTAAGAAAATTAAATGTTACCATGATATTCTGTTTAAAACAGATACCCAAAATAAGAGCATATATATTATAGGCGATGCAGGAATTGGCAAAACCACATGGTGTATGAAATTGATAAGTACGTGGGTATCCGTATGCGAAAAAAGCAAAATTGAAATAAAATCAGAAACCGAAGAGTTGAATGACGAGAAAACACTTTCAGCTTTTGATTTTTTGTTTTTTGTTTCACTCAGACACGCCACGTCTGAAAGAAACATACAGGAAATGATCACAAATCAACTTTTCGAAGAACATCCTCATTTGCATTATATATTTAAGTATGTGCTTGAAAATGAATCTGAAAAATGTTTGGTTATATTAGACGGTTTAGACGAGTGGTCTCCCCCAGATAAACGCAATGTTTGTTCAACGATTCATGACGAAAATCTACCGCGACGCAAAGGTCTTTGTGGTTGTACTGTTTTAACCACAACAAGACCATGGAAACTTAATTTAATCAGGTTAAAAGACAAAGACATAGACAGAGCAGTCAAAATACAAGGTTTGGAAAATCAAGGGTTACTTGCTAAAAGAATAATAGACAGACTAAACGCTAAAGTGTCAAGTGAAACAGGACAGACTGAAGAAAAAACATACACCGAATTTAAAAATGAGGTAAAAATTAAATTCATAACAGATGGCGTTGACGCCGATATATTAGATTTACCCGAATTTATGAAAGTACCACTAATTTTGACATTCATGGTATGTCTGTGGTTTGATGACGGTCAGTTTGAAAGAACACTCGCATCAAACTACACTGGCTTGCTTGAATTTATCATTAAAAACGCTGAAGGAAACAAAAGGTCGAGAAAAAAGAGACGGCTTTATTATGTTCCTAATTTAGAATTATTGAAACAACAATGGATAAAGGAAACACACTTTCTTCCAGAATGTTTGCAAAACATAAACTCATGTAAAGAGTACAGCAAAATAATTTTGATTCTCTCGCGCTTAGCTTTTGTCTCATTGTTTGATACAAAACAATCCAGTTTAGTGTTCACAGATGCCTCATTACAAAAGGTCCTCACTGGCGAGGAACTCGATGTGGCATTACAAATTGGTTTTGTGTCTCAAACAAAGGTTGTTGGTAAAGCTCTTACACATATGGCAAATGTATCGTTTCTACATAAGACTTTGCAAGAATATCTAGCTGCCGTACATATGGTTTCTTCTTTCAAACAAGGCAGTTTTGAATCAATCAAAACTTATTCTGAATATTGTTCTAGTTACGAACGCGTTAAAGAGATGGAAAATGTGCTCGTATTTGTTTGTGGAATGTGTCCACAGACAGCTAGTTTGATGTCTAAACACATTGCCCAGCTAGCACCACGGTATAAATGTGATGTACTTGTTATGGACCAAGAAGAGTTTGACTATTTATCTAAAGATTTACCACTGAGATGCGTACAAGAGATTAACGCATGTGGTCAATCATATCCATCCACGGAATACCCGATATACAGAGATACTGTGAACTTTGATACTGACAACATATGTTCTGATCGTGCATTACATCACATTACACTTATCCGTACAAATATGAAACATCTTACAAGCCTCTGTGTCCATACACGACATCCAGAGACGTGTAACCAGCCGCCAACACATTGTGAAGCACGGTATCAGCTAATATCAGACGTGTTCAGTAATATCAATCACGCAGACAAATTAACGTTGTTAGAAATACATAACGCACAAGATGTGTTTAACAAAATACCACGCGTGACAAAAGAGCTCGGTTCTTTGTCACAGTTACAGGAACTTGTGTTGTGTAACATAACGTGTTCCAATGAATGTGACACATGTCATGCTATCACTATTGATTTATCATTATGCAAATACCTTAAACATTTCAGATCCGAGAACATGTCTTCGTGTATATTTATGTTATACTCAGCGAATCTAAAGGAAGTAAAAATCACGAACAACTCAGCATGCACATTTAACATTTATCCAACACAATGCGAGTCTTCCATAAAGCAGAAAGCTCAATTAGAAGCCATAATTTGTGATGGGATGAACGATTGTTATTTAAAACTTTCCGATATAGTTTTGAAGTTGTTGGACTTGAGGTATTGTAAAAAATGCTCAGTGAGTGTTGACAATATGAAGGATCAATTATTACAAACACATTTATCTTCCATCGACACTGTTCAATGTAGCAACTTAATTGATTGTAAATTTGAGTTCGCTATGGAAGTCAAAGTTGGAAGTATTTTTCAAAGATATTATAACGTACCAGGAGAGCTCTCAATACGTTGGCGAAACATTGTATATACCAGAATTTACACAAACGACAATTGTCCTCAACAAACCCTTGAAATACAACAATTGTCAGAAAATATTGAAAAACAGTATATAGATGTGTGTATGCAACTAGTTACGCCTTCACTTCAATATGTATCCAAACTTCTGCATTTAAAATGTTCCAGCATGTCGGAAACTGGATTGGAAGCAGTAATAAAGAATATTTCCACCACAACACGACTTGAAACTATTGATATCTCGGACCCTTATCACAATATCGGCTTGAATGTTATGAAACTTGTATTGTTGACAAATTGCAAATATCTAAAATTGAACAACATATCAGAAAATGTCTTTGATACAATGGTCTCAAACGTTTTGGATTTGACGACATTAGAGAAAATAGAACTTTCCAGTAAATCACTTATAGCAAAAAGCATTACTTTGGCAACTGTGCAACACAATAACATAATTCATAAATACTTGACCTGTGACAATATATCAGAAAATAATTTAACAGCGATATGTAACATTTCACAGCTTAAGGTATTGGACGTATCGAGTTATAGATATGACGTAAGTCCGATACTATCAGGGAAAATTGGAGAGATTACAGATTTAAAAATAATTAATCTATCGGAGAATATATTCAAAGAGATACTTTCGAATTTGCACAATTTATCATATTTGAACCATCTGAAATTATCAGATGACGTGAATGGCATGAGCTCAATGGATAAACAAGTAGTATGCTGGAATCGAAATGCCGATAATGGTCTCGAATGCGAATTGCATAACATTTCAGAAAAAGCCTTAGAAGAATTAATAAGTAGACCTAATATATGCTTACACTTTTCAAAACTTACAATACGTCATTATCGTCCTATTTTGGAAAAGACTATGACAGAAAAAATAATCGTCAAAACAAATACCAAACATCTCTTTTGTACAGAGCTATCTGAATGTGCACTTAATACAATTGTACAACACATCCATATGCTTACGGGATTGGAAAGTCTTACATTATCCAGTCGACACCAGGATGATATCAATGAAACTCAAACTATATCTTGGATCAAAGACGGTGAAAATGAGGGTTGTGCTAATCTTGTATGCTGCAATATATCGAAAAGATCCGAACGTTTTGTATTTTCAAATGCTTATTTATCGACGCATGTTTGCAAATTAGAATTACAAAATTACTATCAAAGAATGAAATTGACTGTATTAAAAGATATTGCTGAATTTACTAGGCTAAATGACCTCAGCTTTGCTAATCTATCCGAAATTCAATTTAATACAATTGCGTCAAATATGATAATTCTTACAAATATTAAGTATCTTGAATTGGAAGGCTTCTTCAAATATGTAGATTCTCCAGAGGGTCAATCTATATGCTGGGAAAAACACACTAACGGAAATCATTGCCTTGTTTGTAGTAATTTATCAGAACAATCTCTAATAGCACTAGCAGACGACCCAAAAATGTTTTCATATTTTGTCAAAATTAAACTACGGAAAATAGGTCATATTAGGGGTCAGTTACTAGAAAAAGTTATATCAAAACTCCAGAATAAGAATGAATTAAATTGTACGGAACTATCTGAAGTTGTATTTGATTCATTAGTGTCAAATATTTATAAACTACCAAGACTAAAAGCCTTAGAATTGTCTGGGTTTTATAAAACCATGAGTTCATCAGAAACACAAATTCTATCATATGACGAACACCGTGTTCTTGTATGCCACAATATATCAGAAACGTCTCTGGAATCGTTAGTCAGCAATCAAATCACTTCCTTACAATTTAACAAACTTATTCTACAAAATTGCTACCACATTTTGTATTCGGGAGTAGTTAATCACATACAAGTGCTCGCTGGAAGCATATGCTTTACAGAGCTATCTGAAAGTGAATTTGAAACAGTTATACGGAATATTGACAGTCGATGGTTCCAGTTAAAAAAATATGAACTGTCTGGCCACAGTCTAACGCCCTATTCTGATGAGATTCAAACCATATTCTTGAGCTGCGAATCAAACGGATCTCATGTTTTACAATGCAACAACATAACAGAAACTTCTTTAAACATACTTGCAAACAACATAGATAGCAAACCACCTTATTTAAAACAACTTGAACTTCTAAATTATAAGCACAACATCAGTCAGTTGGTAATAGATAAAGTAATAGCTCTCAAAACTCTCAGAACACTTATTGGTACAGAACTACCAGAAAGTTTGTTTATTGCCATAATGTTGAATATGCATTCATTATCGCCTTTGGATCGCTTTAAATTCTCATGTTCATATCTGAGTATGGAATCAAATAAGACACGATATATATTATTTGACGCTAACATGTCAGAGTTGATATGTAACGACCTATCTGAAAGGACATTAGATGTTTTAGTAACACGTCTTGCACATTGTCCATATGTTCTACGTTTTACTATAGAAAATTATCGACACAATATGAGCCAGTCAATTGCAGAAAAGATTGTAGCACTCCAACTCAAAACACTTACTTGTACAGGGCTATCTGAAAGTGTATTTGATAGTGTAGTGTCACATATAAATGCCACGACATGGTTAATGGGGTTTAAGATGTCTGGTGACTTTGGAGACACGGGTACAACTCAGACGCAAACTATTCTCTTTGATTATGTACATTTTTACGAATACGACAATGATGTTGATGATGATGGTGATGGACAATTAATATGTATAAACGTATCAGAGAGAACATTACATGTAGTGCTGGAACACACTTTCCCTTTCGAACAAACAGTCAGACTAACAATAAAACACTATGGGCACAATATGAATCAGGAAGTTGTTGACAAGATAACTTCACCCCAACTGAAAACACTTACTTGTACAGAGCTATCTGAAAGTGTATTTGATAGAGTAGTGTCACATATACATGCCATGATACGGTTGACGAGGTTTAAGTTGACTGGTGACTATGGAGACACGGGTACAACTCAGACGCAAACTATTATCTTTGGTTATGTAGATTTTTACGACGACGACAATGATGTTGATGATGATGGTGATGGACACTTAATATGTATAAACGTATCAGAGAGAACATTACATGTACTGCTGGCACACACTTTCCCTTTCGAACAAACAGTCAGACTAACAATAAAACACTATGGGCACAATATGAATCAGGAAGTTGTTGACAAGATAAATACACCCCAACTGAAAACACTTACTTGTACAGAGCTATCTGAAAGTGTATTTGATAGAGTAGAGTCAGATATACATGCCATGACACGGTTGACGAGGTTTAAGTTGTCTGGTGACTGTGGAGACACGGGTACAACTCAGACGCAAACTATTATCTTTGATTATGTAGATGTTTACGACGACGACAATGATGTTGATAGTGATGGTGATGGACACTTAATATGTATAAACGTATCAGAGAGAACATTACATGTACTGCTGGCACACACTTTCCCTTTCGAACAAACAGTCAGACTAACAATAAAACACTATTGGCACAATATGAATCAGGAAGTTTTTGACAAGATAACTTCACCCCAACTGAAAACACTTACTTGTACAGAGCTATCTGAAAGTGTATTTGATAGAGTAGTGTCACATATACATGCCATGACACGGTTGACGAGGTTTAAGTTGTCTGGTGACTATGGAGACACGGGTACAACTCAGACGCAAACTATTATCTTTGATTATGTAGATTTTTACGACGACGACAATGATGTTAATGATGATGGTGATGGACAATTAATATGTATAAACGTATCAGAGAGAACATTACATGTACTGCTGGCACACACTTTCCCTTTCGAACAAACAGTCAGACTTACAATAAAACACTATTGGCACAATATGAATCAGGAAGTTTTTGACAAGATAACTACACCCCAACTGAAAACACTTACTTGTACAGAGCTATCTGAAAGTGTATTTGATAGAGTAGTGTCACATATACATGCCATGACACGACTGACGAGGTTTAAGTTGTCTGGTGACTATGGAGACACGGGTACAACTCATACGCAAACTATTCTCTTTGGTTATGTAGATTTTTACGAAGACAATGATGTTGATGATGATGGTGATGGAAAATCAATATGTATGACCGTATCAGAGAGAACATTACATGTACTGCTGGCACACACTTTCCCTTTCGAACAAACAGTCAGACTAACAATACGACACTATGGGCACAATATGAATCAGGCAGTTTTTGACAAGATAACTGCACCCCAACTGAAAACACTTACTTGTACAGAGCTATCTGAAAGTGTATTTGATAGAGTAATATCACATATACATGCCATGACACGGTTGACGAGGTTTAGGTTGTCTGGTGACTATGGAGACACGGGTACAACTCAGACGCAATATATTATCTTTGGTTATGTAGATTTTTACGACTACGACAATGATGTTGATGATGATGGTGATGGACAATTAATATGTATGAACGTATCAGAGAGAACATTACATGTACTGCTGGCACATACTTTCCCTTTCGAACAAACAGTCAGACTAACAATCAAACACTATGGGCACAATATGAATCAGGCAGTTTTTGACAAGATAACTGCACCCAAACTGAAAACACTTACTTGTACAGGGCTATCTGAAAGTGTATTTGATAGAGTAGTGTCACATATACATGCCATGACACGGTTGACGAGGTTTCAGTTGTCTGGTGACTATGGAGACACGGGTACAACTCAGACGCAATCTATTAGCTTTGGTCGTGTAAATTTTTACGACGCCGTCAATGATTTTGATGATGATGGTGATAGACAGTTAGTATGTATAAACGTATCAGAGAGAACATTACATGTACTGCAGGCACACACTTTCCATTTCGAACAAACAGTCAGACTACTAATAAAACACTATGAATAATATGAACCTTGCAGTTGTTGACAAGATAACTGCACCCAAACTGGAAACACTTACTTGTACAGGGCTATCTGAAAGTGTATTTGATAGAGTAATGTCACATATACATGCCATGACACAGTTAACGAGGTTTCAGTTGTCTGGTGACTATGGAGACACGGGTACAACTCAGACGCAATCTATTAGCTTTGGTCGTGTAGATTTTTACGACGACGTCAATGATTTTCAGGATGATGGTTATAGATAGTTACTATGTATAAACGTATCAGAGAGAACATTACATGTACTGCTGCAACACATTTTCCTTTTCAAACAAACAGTCAGACTAACAATAAAACACTATGGGCATAATATGAATCAGGAAGTTGTTGACAAGATAACTTCACCCCAACTGAAAACACTTACTTGTACAGGGCTGTCTGAAAGTGTATTTGATAGAGTAGTGTCACATATACATGCCATGATACGGTTGACGAGGTTTAAGTTGTCTGGTGACTATGGAGACACGGGTACAACTCAGACGCGAACTATTATCTTTGGTTATGTAGATTTTTACGACGACGAAAATGATGTTGATGATGATGGTGATGGACACTTAATATGTATTAACGTATCAGAGAGAACATTACATGTAGTGCTGGCACACACTTTCCCTTTCGAACAAACAGTCAGACTAACAATAAAACACTATGGGCACAATATGAATCAGGAAGTTGTTGAAAAGATAACTTCACCCCAACTGAAAACACTTACTTGTACAGAGCTATCTGAAAGTGTATTTGATAGAGTAGTGTCACATATACATGCCATGACACAGTTGACGAGGTTTAAGTTGACTGGTGACTATGGAGACACGGGTACAACTCAGACGCAATATATTAGCTTTGGTCGTGTAGATTTTTACGACGACGTCAATGATTTTGAGGATGATGGTGATAGAGACTTTGTATGTATAAGCGTATCAGAGAGAACATTGCATGTACTGCAGGCACACACTTTCCTTTTCGAACAAACAGTCAGACTAACAATAAAACACTATGGGCACAATATGAATCAGGAGGGTTTTGACAAGATAACTTCACCCCAACTGAAAACACTTACTTGTACAGGGCTATCTAAAAGTGTATTTGATAGAGTAGTGTCACACATACATGCCATGACACAGTTGACGAGGTTTAAGTTGTCTGGTGACTATGGAGACACGGGTACAACTCAGACGCAATCTATCAGCTTTGGTCGTGTAGATTTTTACGACGACGTCAATGATTTTGAGGATGATGGTGATAGAGAGTTTATATGTATAAACGTATCAGAGAGAACATTACATGTACTGCTGGCACACACTTTCCCTTTCGAACAAACAGTCAGACTAACAATAAAACACTATGGGCACAATATGAATCAGGAAGTTGTTGACAAGATAACTTCACCCCAACTGAAAACACTTACTTGTACAGAGCTATCTGAAATGTATTTGATAGAGTAGAGTCAGATATACATGCCATGACACGGTTGACGAGGTTTAAGTTGTCTGGTGACTGTGGAGACACGGGTACAACTCAGACGCAAACTATTATCTTTGGTTATGTAGATTTTTACGACTACGACAATGATGTTGATGATGATGGTGATGGACAATTAATATGTATAAACGTATCAGAGAGAACATAACATGTACTGCTGGCACACACTTTCCCTTTCGAACAAACTTTCAGACTAACAATAAAACACTATGGGCACAATATGAATCATGAAGTTGTTGACAAGATAACTAAACCCCAACTGAAAACACTTACTTGTACAGAGCTATCTGAAAGTGTATTTGATAGAGTAGTGTCACATATACATGCCATGATACGGTTGACGAGGTTTAAGTTGGTCTGGTGACTATGGAGACACGGGTACAACTCAGACGCAAACTATTATCTTTGATTATGTAGGTTTTTACGACTACGACAATGATGTTGAGGATGATGATGATGGACAATTAATATGTATAAACGTATCAGAGAGAACATTACATGTACTGCTGGCACACACTTTCCCTTTCGAACAAACAGTCAGACTAACAATAAAACACTATGGGCACAATATGAATCAGGAAGTTGTTGACAAGATAACTGCACCCAAACTGAAAACACTTACTTGTACAGATCTATCTGAAAGTGTATTTGATAGAGTAGTGTCACATATACATGCCATGACACGGTTGACGAGGTTTCAGTTGTCTGGTGACTATGGAGACACGGGTACAACTCAGACGCAATCTATTAACTTTGGTCGTGTAGATTTTTACGACGACGTCAATGATTTTGATGATGATGGTTATAGAGAGTTAGTATGTATAAACGTATCAGAGAGAACATTACATGTACTGCTGGCACACACTTTCCCTTTCGAACAAACAGTCAGACTAACAATAAAACACTATGGGCACAATATGAATCAGGAAGTTGTTGACAAGATAACTAAACCCCAACTGATTGATTGAATATTTAGCGTCATTTTTATGCCATCGAGTGCTAACAGACGATCAGTTAACCTAACCACTGTTTCCTGGGATTAACCAGTACTCGAGCACACCCCGTCTCCGTAAGTAACTGATAACTTTCCCACTTGAATCAGTGGTGAGAGACGAATGATAATTAGACACAATGTCGTATATCAATCATCACGGAGACTGTTGCCGGGCGGGGGATTCGACCTCACGACCCCTGGATTGATAGTCAGACGCGTAACCGACTGAGCTAATCGGGCCCGGCAAACCCCAACTGAAAACACTTACTTGTACAGAGCTATCTGAAAGTGTATTTAATAAAGTAATGTCACATATACATGCCATGACACGGTTGACGAGGTTTAAGTTGTCTGGTGACTATGGAGACACGGGTACAACTCAGACGCAAACTATTATCTTTGATTATGTAGGTTTTTACGACGACGACAATGATGTTGATGATGATGGTGATGGACAAATAATATGTATGAACGTATCAGAGAGAACATTACATGTACTGCTGGCACACACTTTCCCGTTCGAACAAACAGTCAGACTAACAATAAAACACTATGGGCACAATATGAATCAGGCAGTTTTTGACAAGATAACTACACCCAAACTGGAAACACTTACTTGTACGAGTCTGACTGAAAATGCATTTGATAGTGAAGTGTCACATATACATGCCATGACACAGTTGACGAGGTTTGAGTTGTCTGGTGTATATGGAGACATGGGTACAACTCAGACGCAAACTATCCTCTGGAATGATGATGATGGTGATGGACAATTAACATGTAGTAACGTATCAGAGAGGACATTGACTGTACTGATGACAGATTCGACTGGTTTGTTAAATATTTGCGGCTTCAAAATAACAAAATATTGCCATGGTATGAACCAGACAGTGATAGATGCTCTAGTTGCAAACAGAAATATCAGAGTACTAGTTTGTACGAGTCTGACTGAAAATGCATTTGAAACAATATTATCGAATATTAATTGTATGCCACAGTTGGTCTATCTACAATTGTCAGGAAATTGTCATGATAGTTGTCAATCATTATGTAAATACGGCAGTCATTTAAGGTGCGATAACTTCTCCGAACATGAGTTTGGATTGCTGGAACAGTATTCACCAAGACTGTCAGAAGTTAACAAACTGAAAACGACAAACTAATGCTGTACGATACATACAACACATTCTTGGTTAATTCAAACGAATATCACAGAGTTTGTTTTAAAGGGCATATCAGAAAATACAATGGAATTAATAGTGACGTGCCTATATAACTTGAAGCAATTGTACAAGCTGGAAATATCCGATTATCATAATACAGTGAGTTCAACAGCAATACAACATATTTCCAAGTCAACCATCAAATACCTAAAATTAAAGCATATATCAATAGATTTGTTAAGTACAATACTTCAATGTAGTCCACATCTTAAAAATGTGGATAATTTACATCTTTCAGATATCAAGCCATCATCTGAGATGGCACTTTTAATGAATGGAAAATTATATCCGAGTCGTTTAAGATATTTGAAATGCTGCAACTTGTCCGAGAGTGCTTGGCAAATGATAAAAGTCCTACTTCCAACATTTACACAATTAGACAGACTTAAACTGTCGCAAACAGAAAGTACTATTACTCCATTAATATTGCGAGCTGCCAAAACAGAATACAAACCTAAAGCATCTTTATTGCCATAGTTTATCAGATGAGGCTGTGACAGAGTTAGCAGTAACGCTCCAATCTCTGACACGCTTGCAGACACTTGATCTTTCAAATGTAAAGATATCAAAAAGCACAAGACAACTAATGGTGCTTCCTCTACAAACAAACTTGAGCATAAGACATATCACTGTTAGTGATTCGTTCGATATAGCATTTAAAGCATTAGGTTTTGTCATACCGTCGCTTGTGCAGTTAACGTCCATTGGACTGTCGGGTCCAGAAATCGATATATCTATACTGCGTTCTTTACAATGGTCTAAACACCTTAAACAACTTAAATGTCGTCATATACCAGATACTGCTTATAAAGTGTTAGTTGATATTTTACCGAAATTGAACCAACTACAAATGCTCGGATTTGAAGGACGTGGCATCTCTGAAGATGTTATTCACACTTTACAATATCTAAGAAAACTCAGACATCTTGAGTGTGATTTAAATACAGACGAAGCTTGTTCAGCGTTAAACAGCATTATGCATACGTTGACACAGCTGGAAGTATTAGCACTTATTATGAATGTCAGGTATGTGCCTTTTCGCATTGATCTCATGAAATCATTACAAAAATTGATTCTCCTGAAACAGTTCACATATAAATATCCACTTTTTAGTAGCTACATATTTAAACAAACATTTCACGTTATGACACACCTGGAAACGA